>BJCM01070459.1:0-10795 GCA_018326385.1 Flaveria bidentis
TAATTGTAAACTCTATATAATGTACCCTATTCTATCAATGATATTCAATCACTCTTTTACCATCTTACATGGTATCAGAGCCACCCTACGCTCTCTACCACCTCCGTCGTGTCACCACACATATATAAATCCTAGCCGTCGCCATCGTGTTAAAACCCTAGACAGGGCGGTGTGCCACCGCCACCTTGGTCCATTCTCTTTGCTTTTGTTATCTTATTATTTACGTTCTAAATAAAGATTCGTCTCGATTTTAGATCCAAGCCATTTATCCTAAATCTTTCTTCCCCACAAAATTCGTCTGCCCATATCCCATCTCTTATGTTTCTTTTCTTTCGTTTGTTATTGTTGGACCACGGTCCGTTGCCACCGAAGAACGCTACTTGGCCACGGTCACCGACCTTCGGTATGACACACCACCACACGACCACGATCATTGGGTGTCATCTTTTCTTTTACCTTTTCAACTAGAATACCGATCATATGATCATGTTGCTACTGCCACGCCACCCTCTTTTACTCGCCGCTTGCTGGACTACGGTCCGTCGCCACGCCGCCTTCAGGACTACGGTTCGTTGTCGCGCCGCCCTATGTCGCTGCCGCATTGGATGCCCGTTGCAGGATTACATGATCATTTAATATTGTGGATTGCAATTAAGGTTTTGAGATGAAGATTGCAAGATTATGGAATTTTGGCTGAAGATTGACCGAGATTGAGACTATTCTTCTTGTTCTTTATGTTTATTTTTTATTGTTGCCAGTCTGAGAGTCCGATTCTCTACCGCTCTGACTGCGGGGGAGTATTAGACTATATTATTATTAGGGTTTAGTAATGATTATTATTAGGGTTGAGCCCACGGACCCGTTTATATTTTTAAGGTTTAATTGTAAACTCTATATAATGTACCCTATTCTATCAATGATATTCAATCACTCTTTTACCATTTTACACAGTATAAGCATCAAGATGCATATTTTAACCGGACCAATGTAATATTACATTGCATAGTGTTCGACTTTTTTCAGCTTAAAGGCTATCGAAAAGGCCATAGTCAACTCTGATCTTGGTATGACTCCAAGTAATGATGGTGAAGTGATACGATTATCCCTTCCACAACTCACGTCAGAACGGAGAAAGGTGCTCCCTTTATGATACTCGTCAGAGGTGGCAATGTTGGCATGTCGGGTAGGTTGGGTAACGGGTCAAAACCAGGTCGTATTGAAAGAGGTTATTTTATATACGTGCCAAAGCGAATTCAGTCGGAAACACCTTTTTTTGTCGAAAAGCATAAAAATTATTAGTGCTTTTATCATTCTTGTAATGACTTTATAAATCTTTGAATAATACGAATTAAGAGGTTGTATATATGACCCGCTTCAAGTGAAACACAACCCAAATCAACCCAGTCATAGTAAATGACTTGAAATTGTCACCTCTATGTCTGTAACGAATTGTTGTACTTCGATAACATGTTTCTGATTTCTTATGTAGTTTAACCGCTCTTATAATTGCAGGAATTATCGAAAGTTGTTGCAAAGCAGGCTGAGGAAGGGAGGGTAGGCTCTATTAGGCGGTTTGCACGTCTTGTTAATTTAAAAAAAATATATTAAATTGCATTTTCTTCATCTGTTATGTAGGTAGCAATCAGAAACATAAGAAGAGATGCCATTAAAGCATATGATAAACTTGAAAAGGTTTGACCTTTAAACTTATACTTTTCATTTGTCACAAAGTTTCCTTTTTATTGTCTGTCCGACCATCGTTATTATTCCACACAGGAGAAAAAGCTCTCAGAAGACAATGTAAAGGATTTATCAGCTGATTTGCAGGTATTAATTAAATTTTATGCATCACATTTTGAACTCAACAAGACCAAAATTGTCAAATAACTTAAAAAAGCAGCTAAAAATGGTGGGAAGTTAAACACTGAAAAAGCTGGATTTTATTTTACTGCATATCCTGAAAAGAAGATTTGTAATCTTTCTGTTGTAGTGAAATTTGATTGTTGTTCGGTTTTCTTGCAGAAAGTGACCGATGAATACATGAAGAAAATCGACTCCATCTTTAAACAGAAGGAGAAGGTATTGTTGATTACTATACACCATAGTTCTTTTGCTTTTATGGAAGTTTATGTGCAGTGAGTATATATACTTTTGTATTCGTTTTCAGGAATTGCTTACGGTATGACAAAGAATATGCATTAGGTTATACGTGAGCGAGTTACCTCGATGATCAAGTCTAAAACCACCGGGGTGAAGTATATCGACCCGTATTTCTTGTAATCTTTTTTTTTTGCAGTGATCAAATGTTTTGAAAATCAAAGAACAACTCAAGTGGATTTTTCTTGCCATGAGAACTTGTTTGGCTTTTTGGCTTGATTTTGGTGAGAATGTAATGAAAATTGGTTGCTCATAGGTTAATCGAATTCATTCAAATAAAATGTATTATAATTTTAAGTGGATAAACCACCGCATACAATCGATTTAATCGGTTGAATTTGGTTTGGTTACAAATATTTTTAATTCCAATTGGTTTTGTTTTCATATAGACCCAAAATATTTCAAAATTAAATAAACCAATATCCGAACCGATAGTAGTCCTAGGTTGAAACCCGCAACCTTGTGTTAAAGGGACCAAATGGTTTCTTTTATTTTAGCTCTTAAGATAATGTGTAAGTTTAGTCCCTAATGTCCGTTAGTTTTTAATAAGTTCGAGAATTAAACTTGTAATATGATCAAATTATACGGATTATTTGAGCATAATTCTCAAAATAAAAAAATCAAAACCATTGAAAAAATCAAATAAAAGTTAGAAAAAGATAAAGTAAAATATAAAAAGTCAAATAAAAGTTAGAAATAAAATAAAAGCAACATTAAAATAATAATTTAAAGGATAAATAATCAAATTAAATCTAAAAAAATAAATGTAAAAGATAAAAACATGCAATAAAAAAAAGAAGAAGAATGGTTGCTTGAGTTTTTCTGTTTTATAAATCCCTATGCCTTGCCTAAATGGCAAACCGAATATCCCAAAATGTTGTGAAGTTTACTCTAAACTTTATACCAAAAACTTGTGTTTAAAAAATATACATATAATTTTACAAATATGGATTGCTGGTACATGAAATTTTACTTTTAATTTTATTGTTTTACTTTTTTACTACATAGGAATAATAGTCATTTCAAATGACCTTAAACATTGTATTCAATGAAAGTTATTGTTGAAGCCCAAAATGCAACAAATTGAAATTTATAGATCTCAATCAAGTTAATTTTTAAAGTTAGATATGAAAGGTGTTACTGTTACTAAAACATAAAGGCTATTTATGTAATTTTTTAATAGCGTATATTTCTTTAGACTTTTGCTTACAACTAGTATTAGGCTTCTCGCGTTGCGGCGGAAGGCATAAAACAATGCCAAGTAACACAAATATCACGTCACCTTCAGTGATCATCAACACCGCAAAGACTCGTATTAAAAAATAAATAAAAACTGAAATATAAAACCAAGCGGAAAGTAGAACCACACACGTAAAACGTAAAACACTAAAAACAAAACTAAGTCGATCTAGGACTTGCATGCTGCGACGAGGATGTTAAACGGAAAAAATAAGCATAACAACGTTGAATAACATGTGCACATTACGTTGAGTTAACTCTAAAAAATTAGACCATAAATCGAAACATTTGTAAAAGATGAAAAATATAAGGTTTTAGAGTTGAAAGTGAAAAAATAATGGGTTAAAGAAAAAAAAGACATGTACAACCTCTTATGCACATGATACAACAATTAATACATCTCCAAGTTGATAATTAGTAATATTTAAATAATGTTGTTCACTTTTAAGTTTGATCATTAATGTTTGTTTTTTTATACAATTCGACCACCTCTATCCTATACATATATAAAAGTAGTGTACATATAATTTGAGGTGTACAAAAAATCGGTTCGAAAAAAAAAAAACCGGTCAAAAAACGGTCTGGTGTGAAAAAAAGATTCCAATCCGATCCAAACCGCTGGTTTGTATATCGGTTTGGTAGCCCCACACTACAAACCAGTTTAAAAGTTACAAACCGGTAAAAAGAAACCGGTCCAAATCGGTTTGACAGGTTCGATTGTAAAGTATTTAGTAAGCTAATTCGGTTTGAAAAGATAAACCAGTTTGACCCCGTGACAAAAAAACCGTTTTGGTTTTAAACTCGAACCGGCTCGAAAAAACAACCGGTTTGTACACCTCTACACGTAACAACTTGAAACATTTGTGAATTAGTTTAAAGCTAGTTCTTTTTTAATATGTTAGTTGACCTCCTACTTAATTTTTTTATTGAAATACGTAATTAAAAACTAAATGTACATGAACCACGGGTTTTTATTTTTTGAAGATTTTGTTGGACTTGTTTAATGACATAATCCCATAGCTGGCAGTTGCTTTATATAAATAACTATAATAAATCTCCAAAATATTTTCTTGAATCAGTCTCACTTTTCAAAAAATATTTTGGAGAACTTGATGAGTTGTTTCACGTGATTAGACAATCTCTAACGGAGATTAAGAACATGTGATTTTAAAGCGAAAGTATAGGCGAAACATAAATAATTAAGTCAATTTTCATGTGAATGTCAAAGGTAAATAGAAAATGTTTATTAACACAATCACTAAGTAAATGAAAAATTTTCGTGTGAAACATATGAAATACCGGAATGTATTTAAAGCGAGAGTAAAGACATTTGTTAAATAGAACATGCGTTTAAAAACGTCGTAGTTACGTATGGACGCACCGTTATACTACACACTGGCCAACTTAATTGGCCACACCTTTGGACATTAGACATATTGTCGCAATCGGTTTAAACGGAGGTAATGATTAAGTGCATTGTTGTAATTCGACTGTCTAGACATTGTTACAACTGGTTAAAAACACGATAATAATCAACGGTGCATCAATCTTGTTTTGTGAAAAAAACATAACAATTACTCGAAGATAATAAATTTGTTGATTTTATGATGTAAATAAATATAACAAAACTAAGTGGTTGAAGTTTTTAGTAGAACTAGCTAGATTTAAATATAAAAAAACATGTGAAAAATTTCTTCTCTTACACCCCTCTATAAATTTCTACTAGTTTGTTTCCCCACACGTTAACCGACAAAAACCAAGTCATTTTTCTCACACGCAACTAGGGTGTAAACGAGTTAAACCGAGCCTGAGCTTGCTAGGCTCAAGCTCAACTCGTTTTGACTTTAGAAAACTCAAGTTTGAGTTAGTTATTTATAATTTTGTTAGCGTCCCATTCTTAAATATTGCAAGTTTCTATTATTTTCTTCTTCACATGAATCACAACATCACTTAAATATATTTATATATTTATCTAACTATCTTTAGTAAACTCGTATGTTACACGGGTTGAATAAATAAAATATTAATATAATAAAATACATTAATTATAAAATGATATTTTATGATATAATATAACTGAAATCATATATGAGAAATGAATATAAGTAATAAAACAGTGATATCAACATTTTAAAATTTTATTTTTAATTTATTTTTCAAAAAATAAACATTTTGTTCTAAAAAAAACCGTATAAAGATGTCATTTTTAAAAATTTTCTTATTATAAGTTTATACCAAAATTAGTTTATATGTAAAAATACCTAATAACACCTTCTAATGATGGACATTTAACATTTTAAATCAATGGAGTTATTGTTTTGAATAAATATTACAACTTCTTAAAACTATGTAGAGCCCGATGAAAAAGAATTCTTTGTTGAAAAATACAAATATAATCAAACCACAAAAATAAAAACGACGATTCACTCCAAATAACAAATATGATTGAAATATTGTTGGACTTAAACTTGAACTAGTCATATAATACAAGCGGTTGCCATTTGGGTTGGTTACATAGAAGAGTATGTTGTAAGAGTTATAAACATTTTAAATACAATGCGTGTTTAAACACGATTAAGAGTAATTTAAGAGCTTATTCTCCTATTGTTGTTATAAGATACAATAAAGTGGTGTGAATTTCTTGAAAATTTTAGGAATTATAAACTGAATATCTTATTCTCATAAAGGGTCAATATTTATCTATTCGAATAATTTTTTATCAATGTTTTAAGAATACTTTTTCTCTATTATTTTTGAATTTCCATTACTTCGGTTTTGTAACATAGAAAATATTAATTTATAGCGGCTTTAATGTCACTCTACCTCCTTCTTGATGCCTTCAAGTATTTAATGTCACTCTACCTCCTTCGCATTATTGGTTGTTCTTCGATAATCATGCATTTCACCTACCGAAATTTATTGCAATTTATATTTTTTTTAACGGTCAACGAATAAATTTTTAAGATTTTTTTTGAACGGTCAACGAATAAATTTTTAAGTCCGGTCATTCGGGTAAACCCATTGGCGAAAGGCCAACCACGCCCGCGAACACAGACAGTGCCGGTGACCAGGCTCGCCCACCATTTCAAGGAAAACCCACCACCTAAAGGTTCATTGTGGTAAAACCCTTAGCCCACTAGAAACATATTGCACCTAGTGAGACTCCAACCCATGACCTTCACTTTGGAAAGTCATAGAATGCCTCCTCCTAAACCAGTTGATCTAGGACTCATTGGCGCAATCTATATACTATACTAAAAAAGTAACTTCGGGGGGCATTTGTCATATTTTTAGGTCCCCTAAGTTTGTTTTTCCCGCCTTTTTTTCCCTCTTAAATAGTTACTTAAATTAAACATTAAATTCTTTGTAAATCTAAAAAAATTCATAATAAATTAAGAAAATGTATCTTTTTTATTAATGTTATTTCTAGAAAATAATTTTTATATAATAAGAGTTTTTCTAAAACATCAAACATTTTTAAAAATATAAAATATCTTAAAATTGATGTTTTTAAAAAGTAAACTTCTTTATAAACTAAAACTAATTAAAATTAGGAGTTATATAAGAGAATTTTTAAAGGTGATATTTTTAATATGGTTTGTTTTGAAAAAATGGTTAAATATTTTTTGAAAAAAAATAAAAAACTAAAATTTAAAAATCAATTTATTCAAAGCAAATCCTAATTGATTCAATGATTTTATTTTTTCAAATAAATATAACAAGTAAGAAGCTAAAACAAATAAACAATTAGCAATTTGCAAATCAAATAAAAAGAAGCATATGCAAAAGTAATATTTTTTAGAACAATTAGCAATTAACAACTTTTCCCTAGAACAAATAATTAAAGAAAAACAATTAGCAATACATTAAGCAATTTACTTTATTTGTGGAGAGAATCAATTAATAAAAGAACACGTTCAGCCTAGTACCTAATCGTGAGTTCGTTACTCCACTAGATGTCTAGATGAAATTGAAGTTAAAGGCTTCTTAATTGCAACGAAATCAAAGAAGCAAATTGTGACTCCACCGAATGAAATTAGAGAAGCAAACAAAGGTTGGGGGTTTTATTCATGACTCTAGTGAAAAAATCGAAGTTCTTGGTGGTTGGGTTTGCTTGGGGTAAGGAATATCATACGCGAATGATGAAATCGAAGGGGCGAGGTTGTTTATCTTAACCTTCCGACTTTGTTCGTCTCATCGTTTCTACTCCACCCGCCCCAACCCCCTAATCAGGAATTGACCAATAACATGTGTTGAAGATCTACGACCTCCCGACCTAGATTTCCTTTATTTCTTCCATTCATTTTTTTTAATTTAGTTAATTTTGGGCTTAGACTTAAAATAAGCTATACAATACGATTTACTTTTTGGTGGCCTATTAGAATGGGTGGGCCTAAAGCCTTAGCTTACTTTTTTAAATTGTTGAGTCACCGCTAGTAATGAGTACCTCATCTTAACCAATTGAGGTAATGATCATTGGTATTTATTATAACATTAAGTTGTTATTACACATAACGGTGAAACTAACTGATAATTGCATTGCAGGATGTTCACATAAACATGCAAGAGACTAAGGATCAAGAGAAGATCATACATATTAATGATGCAATTAACGGAATTTATTAAGTTTGTTTTCTTGTTTAAAATCATCATGTTTTATGAAAGGTAACCCACCATGCTTAATGTTGTTTTTATGGTTTTAGTTGATGGGATCGAGCGATGAACCCTAACCATCGGGTATTATATATAGCTTTGTTGGTTACATTTTTGTTAATTTGTTATTTGTTTTTGCGCGTTTGATAAGTTTAAAGGGTTTAAGTTACTTGTTATTTACTATCCTAAAAAAAGTATATCTAAGATGATATCTAAACCTCAACAAACGAAAAAAATATGAATTTTTTCTTAATTTGCTAGATACTTTTGGAGCCTAAGGCAATTTCTCATCTTGGTTTTAATCATAAAGGAATTTTTTATGGTAAGTGACTATATAATTAACAGTAAAAAAGCTTAAATTTTGAATCTAACAAGATGCATGGTACGTTAATTTATTCTAGAGTATCTTAAAAATGTTAGCATAAAAAAACTTGATTTATCTTGTAGAAAATTCCATGCTAGGATCATGTCACCAGTGGCGGAGCTTGAACATATCCGTAAAGGAGCGGGGGCAAAATTAATCTATTTTAAGAGGGGAGGACTTGAGTTTTATATAAAAATTTACACTATCCGACTAAAAATTTACACTATTAGACTAAAGTTCAACACTATCGACGAAAAAAAGAACGGGGCCGACCCCTTAAATCCCAGACTAAAATTCAACACTACTAACGAAAAAAAAAGAAGGACCGACCCCTTAAATCCTCCACCAGTGCAAGTCACATTGTGACTTGTGTGTTATTCCATTATCAAGGCCAGTTAAAAAAAACCATCATCAAGGCACATTTATTGATACTGGCTGGTGACCATGGGTGATATGAACAGGATAGGGGAGGGTTGGCGTACATATATTTTATTTATTTTTAACATATTAGTTATATAAAATGTACAAGTATTTAACGTGTATTGGTATTTTTGATACGGTCTCTTTGCTGTAAGCGCTCCTTCACCTCCCGACATCTTACATGAACTACACTCGTCTTGTATGCTACCAATATGTTATAGTTGACAAACACAATGTCAGTGGCGGAGGATAGTGAGGGCCGGGAGGTGCCAACCTTTATCTTTTTTTCGTTAATAGTGTTAAGTTTTAGTCCGCTAGTGTAACTTTTTGACCCGATAATATAAATCTACCTTCTACTTATTCTAACATAGTCAATAGTGTAATGTGAATGTAGGTTAGAAACAAGGTATATCAGTACGCACAAAAACATATCGAATATGAAGTTTTTATATGTAGCAACAAAGCTTTAAGTATGAATATGAGACATTCTAGATGATTACGTCTTGAATTAAAATCACGTTATCATTGCCCGATAAATAAGTAAAAAAAAACTGAAAAATAAGAGCACTCACATCCCATTTATTTTTATCCTTATAGTTACACTAAAGATCACTAATTTTTCTCTTCTTTTCAATTAAATAATAATTTTATGCCGTTATTATTATTTTGTTCTCTTTTCTATTCACAATCACTTTTAAAAATATTAAAATAAATTATAAGGGCTAAACACTGAATCATTAAATTTACAGATGAACAATATGATATATATTCTTTCTTATTCACTTACATCCATTTAAAACTATTTCATATAATATAAAAACTCAAGTCATATATTTTAAGGAAAAAACCGTGAATTGACTAAAACAGAGTAATGGTGTTATGAGGGATTAATGATATTAATCAACAAACATGAAATATTTAATAATGTAAAAATGTTATTATTATGTCTTTGTTATAAAAGACATAATAAGCTAATAAAAAATAACCAATCATACAATTTTAAATATTATTTACTGTTTAAATACTATTTGTAAAGTTATACTAAGTACTTAAATTGTGACATGACATTACACTAACCAATCACATGCTGTCATTTGGCAATGCACAGGTTTATCTTACTAGTTTAACTTATGTAGTTAATTAAATATTTTTAATTGAATTTCTTAATCCTCTTCTCTCTCTTCGTATATAATCTCTTTCTCAATTAACTTATCTTAAATTACGTTGAATATCATCTCTCTCAAAGGAGTGGCTTCATCATATTAAAATGAAGCACAAGATATCCAATTACCATGGCTATAAGATGATTATTTCTAGTGATTTATTCTATATGATTAACACGATTTTAAAATACATCTTTTAGAAATAATAACCTATATAAATTAATATTATACTTAATTAAAGATTTAATTCGTAATTTCAAGATATACCTTTTTAGAAATACTAATGTATATAAATATTATTTGGGTTTAGAAAATTTATAAAATTATATTTGAACCCAAAATATTAACATCGTCGTGTTCCTTTTCTAGTTCCAGCCATAAGTAACATATAGTTTATTACGAAATTGTCACCGCCTTTAGCATAGTCATTAATTTGAGACGATCAACAAGTAGATAATTAGTTACTTTTGATATCTAAAGTAATCTTGTTGTGTATATGTCAAGTAATTTAATTGAAAAATTCTTAAGTTCAAGTTTCACTTTGAGTAAAATACACAGAGTTGAGCTACAATGCTTTTTCAGCAATGAGTTTTATTATAAGCGGATTAGAGGTACAGTCTCTATTTGAGAATGGATAGTTGGACCAAATTAAAATAACACACAACACATATTCTCTGGATCACACATTTGTCACTAAAAAGGTAAATTAACTGACAAATGTATCCAACGCGTGTGTACACACACACATATATATATATATATACACACACATATGTATAGATATATATATATATATACA
>BJCM01070466.1:0-10266 GCA_018326385.1 Flaveria bidentis
ATGTTCTCCTACTTAATGGCTACCGTGAAAAACTAATTAACTGCCCCTAATAGTTCTCTCAGCCACGAAGTGTTGCTAATGGATCCAAAGTTAGGCCCATGATGATCTTCAGCTGGTCCAACATGTCTATATGGGCTTTAGCTGCAGCTTTTTTGTTTCTCCTTTGATAGACCCGAACTAGTCGAGTCGTAACACTAACCTAGTAGTTAATAAAAAATTTTATTATGAAAACAGATATAAATGAAAGTAAGATTAAAAATAAGCATAAATAAATGGCAAGAAAGAAGTAGATAATAAACAAAATAGTTGGCCAATGGAATAATTATCACATATATAAGATTTAAAAATGGGTAGAAATGAATGGCGAGAAAAAAGCAGATGATAGACATTTGATGTTAAATGTACCACATTTTAAATGATTGGACCTTCTTCAGTTGGCAAGTTTTTGAATGCAACTCCTTTTGGTTTTTCTTAAATCAATGCAAATGGAGTTCAAAAGAAGCATGAAAAAGATATATACATCGGAGTTAATGTTACACATTGTTACAAAGAATAGTAAAGAATTAAGCGTTGACTTTTTTATGAAAATTGTTTCAAATGAAAAGGCAATATATAAAGCTAAAAGGGGCTTAGAAGTCTTACATATTTTAGATTATTTGCTTTTACCAAGGCAGCCCGTAAAATGACGCATGGTCAACAACTCACAAATGTACTTGACTAAATGGAGAGCATAGTTAGGGAGATGTTGCATGAAACTATGTGTTTTTTTAATAATATAAAAAAAGATATAAAAATGCAACAATAGATTATGAAACAAAAGGTTCCATTCATCATTCTTGAGTATCACTTCCAATATAAGTCAAATATATCAATGTATAAACTTATAGAACTTATGAGTTTCTCATAATTTTTAAATAAAAATAAATCAAGATATAAATTATACTCAATGTCTATAAGCTGCACCATAGAGTTAAGTTCATAATTATTTTCATGTAAACTTTGAACTTAAGAAGTACAAAGTTTGACCTTTTAAGTCACAGTTATCAAAAGCATAAGGATACAATTTGAAAGGTTTATACTTTTTACCTAACATTTATGAGAAGAGTCCATATTAGGCTTTCATTTTCATGATACCCTACAAAGAGAAAAATGAAGAATATAAAGTCAGCACAATTTGTTATTCACATGAATTGAATTTCACAATATACACAGGTAATCAAATGTAACTTAAAAAGCATGTGCATGCATATCAAAAGCCAAAAGTTAAAACATCTAAGGTGCATTATTAAAAACTAAACCACTGTTAAATAGATACGAATTTCCATTTGATTGAAGTCAAGACATTAAGATGAATTATATAACAACTTACCTTTTAAACTGAAAATGGTTTGTGGAATAGAAAGCCCTTGAATAATAATTTGTGTCCCTAATCCCCATCAATACTGTGTTTATTATAGTTAATAGATAAGTAGAATAGAGATGGGTCAACTGGGTCCACAATTTTCAAATGCCAATTTTTATATAATAAGACCTTAAAAATCATTAGAAGCTGGATGTAGTACAGGAGGTAAGTTACTCTTTGCTAGATTAGTTCTTTGCTAGATTAGTGTTATAAGCTTTAACTTAAGTTTCAAATTTGATTTATCTGTGCTTATTTTGATTGATGTAGGTGTTAATTAAACCTTTTGTATTGAAGGAACCATGAGTGCATAAAAATATAAAAGTGCAGGTTGTATTGAATTTCTTGCAATGACTATTTTAGAAGCATCAACATCCATTAAAAGAAGCTTACTTCTATATTCAATTAAACATCCATTAAAAGAAGCTTACTTCTATATTCAATTAAACATCCATTAAAAGAAGCTTACTTCTATATTCAATTAAACAAAGTACATATATAGACTCATGAAATACAATAGTGGACTAATTTAAAACAAATAAACCAAAATGTAGCTACCCACTATTTGACTTCACAATATTTATATGCATATGACTTTGACAATTAAACTCTTATATGTTAATCCTCCAAAACCTCATACCTCAAATATTTTATTCCGTGTAATTGGAGATCGAAATCCTCCAAAACCCCATACCACCAGATATTATCATATAGAAGCACTAACATCTATTACAACTTATAAGTCCACAAAGAAACAAAAAGGCACAATAAATCCGCAGAACCTATGATCGTCATGAACCCAATTGCTTAAACCCCCACTAAGAATTCTGTTCAACTAAGACTTATTGAACAAAATAGTCTCTAATTAATCAATACCTAATGATCAATATACGTATTATTCTTCCATAAGCAAACACTCAAAATAACTTGGCCAACAATAGACTTTATATTAAAAAACCTATTTGCTCAAAACATGTAAAAACAAGGCAGTTTAAAATTCATGTGTAGAAAAGTATTGAGCATTTTAAAAACAGTTGGGCCTAAGAACTTTCTATCTGCTCTTGTTAACCCAGGAAGAACAAAAGCTATTTATTTCATAAAGAATCACCGGGCTTCCTAAAACAAGGCCACAATAGCCGGGTAAAAGTGTTGCAAAAATGGGCGCCTAAAGTCGATTAATCGTCGATTAATGGCAAATCGAGAGTATACCTTGACTCGCCGCCCGACTAGCGCCTAGCGATTTTTACAACATTGCTTGCGTATCAGAATATAGAATCATCCTCAGATATATTGATTAACAATTGTAACATGGATCTAAGATCAATACAGAATGAACTTGAGTTTGATACCTTATGGCTTGAGCTTAAAAGTCAAGATCATATTCTCTTTTGGAATAAAAATAAATGAGGTGTTTAAATGTGGTATTTTAAAAGTGATTATGTGATACTCAATAATCAAAATCAGATAAAAATGTAAAAATCAAAATAACGGGCGTCCCGGGTCTTACAAAGGATTAATTTTAGGGATTATTATACAAATGACAAAAAAAGATAGTCTTTTAAAAAGAAGATTAAAGAATAAGAGACCCCATATAAAATACACCTAAAAGTCTCAAATATAGATTAGAAGATGTGATAAATAGTCTTTTTAAAAGTGATTAGCCACAACACAACTCCAAATCGCAATAATAATAATATACACGGTCTTAAAACACAGATCCAAACAACCCCTGAATTATGATAATGACCTTATATGTCCCATGAAGTGCACATGGATTCAATAGTAACCTTTATAGTTGTAAAGAAAAACTCGCCAGGAGAAAACTATTTCTTGATACAAAAGTCACAGATAAAAAGAAGAGTAGTTATTCAACCCTAGAGCAAATCTTAATAATATAGTAGAAACGAACATGAAAAGAGTATTTATTCAACTCTAAATCAAAACCTAATTCACTGATACAAACCGAAATTAACATAGCAGAAAGTTAAAATGATGTCAATCAAGTTAGAGATTTGGGGTTTAGGAGGAAGAATGAAAGTTTAGGGCAAGAAGATGGATAGATGGATCTGTGACAAATAGTTGGTTTTAGAGGGTCTCATATGACTTCAAAAACATTGGTTTATTATATAGATACAGTCACATATTTTTAGGGATTTATTGTGAATGATCCTTAACGTAACCCGGAACAGTTTGTCTTACTAGAAAGGATATTAAAAGTGTTACCATTTGGTGGGTTTGAATTGTCCCAGATTTTGAGCACTTGCTTATTACTTGGTTTAAACAATGATTCACCGTGAGATCGATTGATTATTCATTTGGCTAGATTTTGATTGCAACTCAAGTTCGACCCTTTTTTTTCGGTTTCAAGTTTTGTTTGGGATTTTGAGTATTTGGATTGACCTTCGGTTTGGTGGTTATTTTTTTGGTTCTTGTTAATTATCGCTGATGTGAACAATGTTATTGTCTCTATGGAGCAACATCTCTATGGAGGAGGAGTATGCTTGTGTTATAGGGTTCATGAATTATTTTGTTTGAACTATTGTCTTTTCGAACAAATAAGTCTACTGATTGTCTTTTATGTACGTGATCCCAATGGGTCTAGTGAAAGACAAATCAAAGTATAAGTCCCGCTAGTTATGTATTTCATGCATTTTTATGTTATACAAGATTGTGTACATACATATTATTATGGTCATATAGGCATTCATGTCCGCATGTCGTGCGTGGGCGACCCAAATTTTCCAGCCAGAAACCCGTTTTTGCACCCCCCTACACGCGGGTAGGTCATGGTGTAAAAGATATTATAAAGACATTTAATACCTTTCACCTTGTTATCACATATAAACACATAATGTTTTATTTGTCACACCAATATGAGACAAAGGTGTTAGAGAGACTCCCTTTCACACTCTTATTTCCAACAAATATTTAATTACATATTTACATATATAAATATAATTAAAATATAGTTAAATCCGGTCCAACCGGTCCGACCGGTCCGACCACCAAACCAGTAAGGCGTCCGATTCGACGTTCGATCTGGTTCTGAAAACATTGAAAGAAAGAACCACCTCTATGGCCCACGGGATTACATACTAAGATAAATGTCATATGTAGTCTAACACTTGCCATCTTTATTCAATTATATTGTATCAATTGCTATAATATATATTGCATTCATTTGTATTTAAGGTTTATATAATTTTATTTATTTCTACACAGTTTTGTATACAAAACAATACATATTTGTTATAAAAAATGTCATTTAGGGACAAGTAGCCTAAATACTATTTCTAAAATCATATCATTTTCTCAAATTTATCAAGCTTCTTCACCCTTTGCATGGACCTAATCAGAAGTGCTATAAAAACACCTACATTCATTCAAAATGGTTAATATTCATCTGATAGAACACAAAATTCAACAATATCATGCACATGAGATACTCACCTGCACCAACAAATGACCCATTTGCTACAAGCTGGCTGCCTTGGGCGCTAAATGTGACACCAATATTTACGAGAGTGCCCCCTATAACGGTGTATATGGTTGCCATTTGCAGTATTGTTGCCTTCCGAGCTGCCCTCTCAGACTTCGGCATTTATATATGAAAATATAAAATTATTACTGAAAATATAAAAATATTTGACAGTGTGGTAAAAGAATATGAGAAATGAATGACTAAATTAACTACCTCGAGAACTCTGACGCGAAGTTTAAGGTCTCCTACTTCTAGTTGTTTAACAAACTCTTCTATCCTTTGAACTCTGTAGGGCATTGATATCGTGTTTGATCTTGCCTGAAAGTAAATTAGATACGCCTTTTTTTAGTATATTATATGATAACTTTTATATTCCTTTTATAAAGTGGATGAGGTCACGTTACATCATCTGCTTGTTTTCGTATTTCAGCAACAAGTTGTGTTCCATTGGGCCGTTGTTGTTTCAGATCTAGCAGCTCCTGTAAGTGATTTGGGAGATGTAAGATTCTGACATTAAAAGGATTCAAAATTGTAGTAGTCAAAAGCGCATGACAAGCACACCTAGGCACTCAGGCCTTTTCGTGTCTTGCTTTTTTTCCTTTGTGCCTAGACTACACACTAGCCAGCGGCACCTTGGGGGAGCCTTGTGACTTTTATTACTATGCTTGAAATAATTTAATTTTTAATTTTTGGTGAAACTTGTATGACTGCAACATCACACAAGATAACTAACCTGTGCGTAAGGCGCAGCAATCTTGACAAATGAAAAATCTGGATCCAGTGAGTAGCCAATTCCTGGAATGAGACATAAATGAGCTCATAAGTCATAACATACGCAACACATACATACATACATCCACACATGCATGCATGAATGCAAACATACATAAACTCAAGCTTACCTTCGAGAGTGGAAAATGCTCTAATTACAAATGTGAAGGTGGATGGGAACCGGAAAGGCTGATCTGTTGCTATAGAAAATAAATCCTGCATGCAAAATTGCAAATCATGATATTCTCAAGATTAAAAATTCAAATGTTACCACTAGGTAAAAAAGGAAAATACTCAAACACATACCTCGCCTATTGCAGCCAGAGTTTGCTCCTGATCTGGTGACTGATTTAGCAAATTGTCCAAGAAGAACTGAATAGATCTCCTTACCTATGATTGAAATGTAAAATCAGGTATGACAAACAGATGTGTGGATTTCATATAAGATACTAAAATTCATATGGAAAAATAAAATTTTGAGTTAAGTTCCATTTCAAAAGATTAAAAACATCAATTTACCTCCAAAAGTTTCATAATTTGTTTCAATTTCAATCCAAAGTTTCATTAGTCTTTTTAGCTTCATCCCAAATAGTGAAACTTTTGGGGTGAAATTGAAACAACATATGAAACTTTTGGAGGTAAATTGATGTTTTTAATCTTTTGGAGGAAAATAGTTATTTTTGTCAAACCTTAAGGAGCAAAATTAAAATTAACTCTAAAATTTTACATACTGATGACATGTCTCCAGTAGGTTGAAGCGCCTCAAGGCTTATCAAACTGTTCATAACCTGCATGATAGCAAATATCAAATTTAGCTATATCAGATACCATTATTGCTTGTTTTTGAAATATGGTTTCAGAAAGCTATGGTTTAGAAAAAAGCCTGAAAAAAAATACTAAATTCTAGACCTTTTTTGCATCATTTTCATAAACTGCATAAAAGAGATCCATCAATCTTTCTCTTGTGAATGCTTTAATCTCCCCCATCATACCGAAATCATAGTAGATTAGTGATTCATCCACATCAATAGCAAGGTTTCCAGGATGAGGATCGGCATGAAAGAAGCCTGTTTTCAGTATCTGTATAGTATTCACAAATTTTAGTAGAAATCAAACAAACAAAGAAATGATTAAAATGATGAGTATAAGTTTATGTTCCAAACCTGAATCAAGTATGACTCAATGGCGCGTGAAGAAATTCGGGATCGACTATAACCTCTTTCTTTTATCGCGTCTACATTATTTATCTTAATGCCTGTTGGACGTAAATTTCAAACACTAGCATTTTTAGTAATAGATTGCTTAAATTTAAAGAGTAACATAGTTCAGATTGAAACCTGGAACATATTCCAATGTCAGCACCTTGGTTGCAGTATAATCCCAGAATACTTGCTGCATGGTATCAAATTGGATTAAAAACACAGAATTCAGTTACACGTTTAGCTTTTTTTCTTTTCATAAAGTTTTCTATACATAAAATAAACTGACCAAGTCTTAATTCAAAGTTCTGATAATAAATGAAGAATCAAGGAAGAAACATACAGGCACTCGGACCCACTTTATATTACGAAAATCTCGACGAAATCTATCCGCATTTTTCCCTTCATTTATGTAATCAATCTCCTGGTACAAGATCCTGCAAAGAAGATGGAAACAGAAAAACAGAATTAACCAACTTAGGTACACCAGGACAATAGATAAACACACAATATGCTTCTTATTCTTCCCCACTTCACACTGTTTACCAAATTTATGATTGTGTATACCGAAAAATGATGAATACTTACTTTGCACATTCATCATAGATACCTATCCAGTCCCTTGTGGGGCCACCGAGACTTTCACTTCTTTGAAAATACTCTGCAACTAGCTTTAAATTTTCTGGATGAAGAGAGTGTATGATTGAGTCACTGTAAAAACAAAAAAACAAAAAAAAAACACAAACAAAAAGTAATATGTAAAAGAGGTGAACTCACTTAAATCAATGTCGAAAAGTTTCTTCAGACCGGGTCTTTGGACTTTAACAACTACTTTCTCTCCATTATGTAGTATTGCACGATGTACCTAAAGAAAAATCTTCATGAGGTCCAAATTGAGAGTAAACAATATCATGAGGATAAATACCTGGAAAATATTTAACTAATTTAATTAGCCTGAAAAGGAATTTTAGATATGGATTCACCTGACCAAGACTAGCAGCTGCGATTGGTCGTTCTTCAAACTCCCTGAAGAGGACATTAACTGGAGCTCCCAATTCTTTTTCAATAAAGCTTTTCGCTTTTGCTGGTGAAAAGGCTGGTACTCTGTCCTGAACCATATGATATCATATTTGAACAAAAAAAATATTAACATCTATTTCACATTTAATCTTTCATCATATTGTAGAAATAACTAAATGACATACAAAGGAGTGAGCTGTTACCTGTAATTTGGCGAGTTCATCAACAAATTCACGTGGAAATAAATCTGATCTTGTTGAAGATAACTGCCCAAGTTTAATAAAAGTTGGGCCAAGTTGAAGCACACATTCTCTCAACCATGAAGCTGTTTTCCTCCTCCTGTTTTTCTAAATATGCATACAGAAGTTACTAAATTGATAGCATAAACCAAAGATTATTCAGATATAAACATTCAAACCTGTTTTTCTTCTGTGAAGCCACCAGGATATGCCCACTTTGCATTGTCCAGTAGAACACGAACACGCAAAGAAAGAACAAAAGACCATACATCTATTGATCTTTGTACTGAATTATAATTATCATTTGCCCAGCTAAAACTTTCATCTGATGGCAAGACCCGTAAGTCTTCAGAAGGTGGAAATCCTGTGAATTCTTGAACTTTTACAGATTTAACTAGTGGCGGTGAGATGTCTCTCTTAATAAGGCCTGTTCCGTTAACAGTTTGTGTTGATCCATTCACTATTCCAGCTCTTTGTTTAGATACTGGCTTATTATTCACCACCTCACTGGTTGGAACCATGGTGATTGGTTGACCTTTCATCCCCAACTTCACAGGTTGACCATTGGTACCCAAATTCACTGGTTTACCATTGGCACCCAACTTCACTGGTTGACCATTGGTACCCAAATTCACAGGTTTACCATTGACACCCAACTTCACAGGTTGACCATTGGTACCCAACTTCACAGGTTGCCCATTAGTATCAACCTTTGAAGGTCGACCATTGGTACCAAATTTCGAGGGTGGTTCCATCTGCTGCATCTCAGCATGTAACCTCAGAAACCTCTCAGTTTTAGGCAAGGCACATGCATGCCTATCAAGCTTCTGGCTAGAAACAGATTTTGAGAAGCTGAGATTGTCTGCTGTTCTCACTTGATTTACCAATTGTACATCACGGCAATAGCAGCTGTTAGAAGCCAGTATTGCCGCCATTCAAGAAATAACAAACCTGAAGTTTTACACAATTGTGTGCAAAAAACAAACAAAATCAATCAAGCACACATGGAAACCGCCAACTAAGAGATCAAAGACAAATACAAGACGATAATGATTGCTAATTTAACATATTGCTAATTTAACATAAGAAGATCATATGAGCTGCACAAGAATGGATTCAATTCACTGATGAAACGGTATGCACAACCGAGCTAAAGAACACAGTTGACATAACTCATAAGCACTCGTGAGGTTCACAGAATCCCCGACAAATCAATAAAACCTAACTATCATATAGCAGCAGAAGAAGAAGCCCTGTTTTGCAAATCTAACTCGAATTAACGCAACAGTATTCATCATACAACAATTCGATAGCAACTTCATCACTACCCTTGACCTTTTCAAAATACGAATCATGCTATACACTCATACACAAACAACACTCGAAGAATTTCACATGTATTAACCAACGGATTGAATCTAACAAGCAATAACAATGAATAATTCACAGCAAACACATGTTGCTCTTAAACATCCAACTCAATAGTAGAATCTGAAAACTGAAATCGAAACTGAAACTGAAACTAAAACGACGACAACGATGATGATGATGATGATGATGATGATGATGATGCTTACAGAACAAATTGAGGAAGTAGATTGAGATAGAGATGGCGAAGGTTTGGAATCGAACTTTCAGATGAATCAAAAGTTAGAAGCAGAGATGGAGATTCAAAAGCAACAGAATGGAGCAATAGCGTGCACAACTGTTACTTATGTTTCATCAGGTTAGATGGTGAATATCGACAAACGATGATAGTGAATGTTGTTGTAGGAAGGTGTAGGGTGTTGGTTTATCGTTCACATTACAGGTCACCATTGATAATTGATTGGTGAAAGTAATCCACCATTTTTGCTGCATCATTGATTGGTTCATCGTTGTATTACGTGTCTTTCTCAACTCCATAGCCCATAGGCCATGATCATACTATGTTGTGGTGATTTTTACCAGGAATAAAACCGGGTCACTTAAACCGAATTTAAGTGAACCGGAGTCAAGTCATTTGGTCTTTTATCGTTTTGCTTTGTTTGTTTCGCACTTAGTTAGGGTTGATCGAGTCTTAGGGGTTGTTTGTTTTTGGGCTGACCTAGTTGACCGGGCTGACCCCGCTGACCGGGCTGACCCGGCTGACCGGCTGACTCGGTCAGCGGGTCAGCC
>BJCM01070474.1:0-15333 GCA_018326385.1 Flaveria bidentis
TCATAATGACGAGGCCGGACGTATCCGGTTAGGTTAGGAATCGGAAAAAAAAAAAGAGAGAAAGGTTATCAGAACCGGTTATGGCTCTGATACCATAAAAGTGATTATGGTTCAAAGTATTTGATGATTATTATTGAATGTCAAGACCCCTTTAAATAGGGTGAAATACAACCATGAAAATAGGAAAAGATATATACCAAGAATACAAAGATTATCTCTAAATAATTAGCTAAAATCTATTCCTAAAATATAGACAATAATCGGCTGCTAAGAATAACTTGCATATTCAAAAACTTGAATGATATATGTAAACTTAGATATTTGGTCTACATCATACTCCGAACTGACTGAACCCCTGGTTGGTGGTTTAGTCAGCTTCAACAATTTATGAACCCCCCTAAATTATGCTATACTCTTTCCATCCAAATAATATTGTATGCTCTTCTCAAAAATCAAGGGTCTCAATTGACAAAATTGCATCTTTTCTGGGATGGATGTAAAAATCACCCGAGTATGCATAGATGACATTCTGATTCTACAACTATATCCATAATTCAAGTGTATCTTGTTTTCTTCTCTAAACACACATTAAGTGTATGAACATAAAAAGTTACTACGTTCTTGCTTCCGCAAATCCATTTTATAATTGTGGTTAATGAAATGCAGGCTTTTAGGAGCAGCTTGATGATACCAATACATGCAATCTTTGCCTCCTGTTTAATTTTCCAGGTTTGTCTACAATCTCTATAATTCTTCCAATCTCGTACCAAATCTGTAGTATTTCAAAATTTCTAGATCAAACAAACCACTTTTGGTTCGATTTTTTATTATAGGCTGTCAACACTTTAATACAAAACTAACGATGCTTTAGTTTTTTATATTTTTTCACTCAAGGCCACCAACCATCAAAATTTTCTATTTAGGTCAATTCAACCAGTAACGGGTCAAAATGTTGTTGACCGTGATCTTTTTTGACTTCATGCTGATGTAGTGCTTGAAAACCTGTTATCGGATTAAAAATCGCACCAAAGTTGGTTACATCCGATATTATTAGCCCGTTACTCTTCAACTTATGAAATTTGTATGAATGACTTCACCATACAATTGGAGCAATGATTTTGATAAATTAATAACAATTTGTCAAAATGCAGGCGTGGGTACTTGAGAAAGCGAATTATACCCAGGTAATACCCCGGTTATAATTCTTTCATATATTTCAATCACCATATTGTTATCAAGAACCTATAGGTCCAGCTTATCATGTCATATGACTGATGTCATGGATATAAAGTGTTTTATATATATATATATTTTGTCAACTTGCAGGAGGCAATAGCAGGATACTACCGTTTTGTATGGAATTTATTTTACGCAGAGTACATCATATTCCCTTTCATTTGATTATTATTTTTTATTTTAATTTTTTGGGGTCCAATTATATGTAACATATTGTTAATTGTAATATGCAACCAAATAACGGCTTAAAATGCTAAGAATGTGACTTACTACAAATGTAAGCATATGAGACTTGAATCGGAGTTGAGTTTTTCTTATTCAAAAGAAAGATGAAAGTTGTTTAGTGGCATCAATGTTTGTAGTAATCTCAGTATATGCAAGATATATATAGGTGGTGTTTAGCCGATAGATATGAGACCGATAGATGCAAGATATATCTAGGAGGCATCATTGTTACGAGAAAATAATTCCGGCTTGAAGTGGTGTTACTGGCTATTCGGTTCAATCATCAAACTCATACCCATAGTGATTTCTAACTACAAACCAAAAGTTATCTTAATAAATGAGGAAAGAAGTAAGCAGCACACATATATTATTACATTACAAAAAAGTCCTAAAATATGTCTCACTATAAAGTTTCAAGGTTTCTTGGGAACCAAATAAAAATGAAAAGTTTCTCATAGTGGTTCTATATTTGTCAAGGTTACATTTTCCATAGAATAAGACTTCTTCTTCCTATTACTTCTGTCTTGATGTCCACCATTTCTATAACTCAATCTCCAATGATAGTGTTTGGGTGGCAAACTTACTTCTTCCAAAGCCTGAAACTGTAACTCAGACGGGTAGTCGCGTACACACCCGATTCGCGGGCCAGCACCCGTTGACCACCGACAACTAAGATGCTTAGCCAATTGAAAAGACTTTGTTTCTTTATGGGAATTTATCCTTTGCATGATCTTTTCTTTTGGGATTGGGTCGGCATAAGCTTCTTCCCCAAAATCAAAGAGATTTCGTTTTGAGGCCATGAGTTTAATACTTGCCAACAGTTCCTCGGCTGCTTCATCATCGTTATCTGAGCAGCTATCGGGCTCGGGCTCAGGCATGGGCTCGGGTTCTTCCTTTTTAAAGGCCAAAATAATGTCTTCCTTTTTTGGTATTTCAAGTGTAGTGATCATTGGCTTTAAACTTATCGACAATCTTGGTGGATTAGAATCTTTGTGGTTGCATTTGGGCCCGGTTTCTTCTGTAGCACAAGAGATAAGGGGATCTGATACGCAGTTTCGCATCTCATATCCAGCAACTTTTTCATCATCATCTGGGCTTTTCTGCATGATCAACGCATATTTAGATCATTAACGCAAGTTGTTTAAAACTTAACGATGAATAATGAACAATCGTTTGACCATAGACAGACCGTAGGTAATTGTAGGAAGACCATGTTTACCCAAACATTAGGAACTATTACTGTGACTTCAAGCTGTATTAATTATATAAGGATGCAAGGCAAACACCCGCTAGAGCATTGTACTACTTTTAATGCATGCAGTTAGTCACGGATTAACCACCTATACCTACACATTGTGAGATTTAAACCCTCGACCTCTTGGATAGATAGGTCATAGGAGGCACCTTACCATCAGGATGTCCATTTGGGGGACGGTTACTCACTAAATGGTATGATTATTACACTATATAAAAAATGACAATCTTTAGTATGTATAATTGCATAGTTATCTTACCTTGATAGTTTGGACATTAATTTGATGTAGCTCAAGAAATGACATGAAGGCGTCAAAGTTTTCTTCGGTCGGGAGGTAGTGTCCACTATGTGGCCAGACAGCCTATCAGCATGAAAAATCGAGTTAAAACACCAAAATTTTGAAAGTTGGTTGGTTTTTAACATTATTCACCCCACAAATATTTACAAAAAAATAATACTAAAAGTTGGGATATAAAGTGTTTCAGGTCGACCCGCCCCCGTCCAGTTCTGCCATCTATATTATAGAAACAGACCTTCAAAATCCCGTCGAAAACCACCAATTGTCCAGCAGACAATGTAGCTCCACCAGCCAAGAAACTCGAGTGCTGAAATTTGCCTTTGTGTTTCTTCCCAACATACAATACATTTGATGTGCTAAGAACAAATATCCACTTTGTATTGGCGGGCCCCTGTCTCGTATCAACAAGTTCCCTGCTTAATTTATATATGAACTTCCCGCCTTCCACTGTAACCTCATAAGCCTCCCGTTCTATCTGAATTTTTTTCAAATTAATCTTGTTGTGTATTTAGTGTCTAGCTTTGCTTAAAGAAAGCACACACGGAAGCATATATGATATAAAACTTACGGGACTTAAATACTTGATGCATTGTTTTTGAAGCTTCAGGCGTGGGCATCTTTCAAGACTCACTTCTTTGCCTTCCCCAATGTCGAGCCTAAAAATGTATAATAAAATACGCAGTTTAGTCAACTTTATCTGTTTTCTAGAGGCGGCCAGACGAACAGGTCATGTGGGTTGGGTAACGGGTCAACAAGTTTTTCTAGTAGGGTTAAACAAGCTAGGTTGGATTGACCCGCAAACACATTTGAGTCCAACTTTACGTAATTATAAAATAATTAATGTGTGATTTCAGTATATGTCAACCATTTGAGCTGTTACACATTTAGCATAACTTTTTGACTTGACCCGTTTTAGATAATGCATAACCCAAATCGATCCATCTATAAGTATATAGGTCATAGCTTCCACCTCTAGCGTTTATATATATTGTTCAGTCAGATTCTATCTTACCAATAGAAAAAGGGTTGCCTACTTTGGCAATGTAGCCATTTGACATAATAAAAATGAAGATTATGACCATAGCGATGTCGGGGATCAATCTGTTTCATAAAAAAGAAATTTATATCACAAAAAATAAATTCCGAAAATATACTTCAAGTAATCAAGATTCAAGAACTAAAAGACTTACTGCTTCAAGCCAATGCTGCAAAGCAAGTTTACATGCCTTTGCATGTTGTGACAAGCCTTTTCCAACCTGCAAAATTATGAAACATAAGTAATAAGAAAACGGGTCAAATGGGTTGATCATGGTAAACGGGTCATTTATCGCCCAAAGTCATCTCAAATTCTTAAAGCATCCAAAGTAATATTATTAACAAAACTAGACTATAATTTGAACACAATAGTTTCTATAATCTTTTAGTAATAATTCATAAAAATGGATGCCCGGCCCGACTCGACCCCTATGACCAGTTACCCAACCCACCCAACTTGTCACCTCTAGGAAGAAGTATCAAATATGTACCTTTGCAGCTCTGGTTCGTGCTCTTGACCAACGTGAAACAGCAGTTTCCGGTTTTTCAATTTCAAAGAATGATACAGAACTACATTTAAGCACAGCAAAATCTAACAGTTTCCACCTACATATAAATAAAAAATATCAAACTTTCAATACTTCCAACAGCCCTGCTGTAAAGGGTTTGTAATCTAAGCATAAACATCGGTTCCTGTTGCAAGAAAATCAAGGCTACTAAGTACTAACCATCTATGCTCCACAAGTATTGCACAGTCAGCCAACTGTCTTCTGGTTCTGAAACTTTTATATGTTTTCTGCAGCTTCAGTGCAGCAAGATGTCGTTTCATAAGAGGCTCGGGCAATGGAGATTCAGGCTCGGGCAGTGTATTTTCAAAGGTTTTCGCATTCAATAACTCATTTTGCATAGAAGAAGATTCAATGGGAAGAACACTATCCATTTTCTTCCCACTAATGCTTTGAGACCCTTGAAGAACCATCTTTCATCTTGGCAGAGTTAAACTATATGTGTCATTGATATACAAATGGAGAGATGTAACATTTATATTATTGTTTGAATAAACAAATTGGGTTTTAGGTGTGTTTTATATCAGCTACCTCTTTTTTTTAACCTGATATGTGGAAGAAAAATATATTAAAAAAATATGAGCAAAACAAATAAAATTAAGTGATATGAAAGTCAACTTTCAAGATAGCTCCAAATTAAACATGTTAGGTTTAACATCAACATCTGTTCCCACACTAAATTTATTTCATATTGGTCCACTAATTAATGAAACATGTAATTGAATCTAGCAGAAAACAAGAACCCCAATGGAGTAATACTTGATATTACAAGAAGCTCAATGCATGCTGCAATGGTGATGATGTCAAAAGGTTGAAGATTTAGCTTTTCACTCACTAAAATAGCAATTAACAGACAACAGAACTCCATTAATGGTACTTTATACATATTATAATCAATGAAAACATTACAATATATGTAAATAAATCATAAGATAATTAAGTAGTAAATGATCAAACTTGGGGCCAACACAACCCATGAGCCAAACTGCAAGAACTTGATCACCCATTTCATATTTTAGCATCAAAAATCAAGAAAATGGTACCACATCGATCATTAATCAGAAACAAACAAAACCCATATGGCAAAATGCAAGATTTACAAAACCATTTCAAGATTTCAACGGATCATCATGAAGAACAACGAGAAGAAGATGATGAATGCATGATTGATACCTTATGGAGCTAATGGATTGTATTCCTTTATCTGAAATGATTTAAATTTGAATCAAACTAGCGTTGAATGTTGATGATGGTTAGGTTATCTTTTTCACACATAAAATCACACAGCTGGTGTCTGTTATGTTATTAATGGTGGGCAATGTTGGTCCTATTATCAAGATTGAATTAGGGCACCCACAATGGGGACAATGATGGAGGTTATATGAAGAGATATAGTGGTTCCAACCACGTGGCACTGATTATGGTGATCTGGTTTGGTTGCAGTAAATTAGATGAATAGGGGTAGTGGATATTGGATTCATGAATTCATGTACGTGATACATGTGTCTTTGTGTTTTTTTATGAGAAAAGAAAAATTAGTGGTTAACAATTATTATATCAAGTTAGTAATTATTCGTTAATGTGAAATATTAAACCTTGGATCTTCGCCTCTTATTTTTCTTTTGACCACTAGGCTAAAAGATCATTGATGCATATGTTTTTGTTTATGAAGTTTATTGAAATTGTTGTTACTTGAATGAGAAATATAACTTTTAACATGTCACGTGTATTATTTTTATAATTGATATATTTTGAAATTCAATTTCACTATTATTGTTACTAATAGGGAAAATAGGATTTATCGTGTTACATGTGTTCTCTTTTTAATTGTGTAGTTTGGAGTTTAGTTAGACCACCATTGGTTAAGTTTCTATATAAAATGAAATATAAGAATAGACTTGGACAATGAAAGAAAAATAAGATAAGAAACTCATACTTCAATAAAAATACTAGAAGTACTATTATTTCTAAATATATTTATATATACATTATTACTCACGTCACTAGATTTAAATTTTAATCAACAATGCATGATTTGATTTCTAACTACCATTCTTCTAGAATATTTAAGGTCTTATACATGACATTTTGTCTACCTTTTTCACAAACATGTTATGTTCCTCACTAAAGAGTGACACAATGGTCGCCATTAACTCCTAAATGGGTTATCACTAATGGGTCGTTTAACAAACTTTACACTCACTCACTCACCTTCATATGTTGACATTATAACATCTACGTTATTATATTGATCTCCATATACCTCTCTAGTATATTAATTGATATGTTTACATTTGGTACCCAACACCATTCGAGATAATATACAACCCCGATTAGCGTCCTTTTCTTGAACCATTTGGTGTTACTTCGAAAGCAATCAAGCCAGCATAATTTATTCATCATAATCGTGCTTAAACACATATAATAGATTCCAACGTATTGTAGAAGTCAAGAGACCGATGGTACATTATTTCAACCCACGAATACAAAATCCCATTGGCCTCGATTTGTATCCTAATAAGTATTGTTATATAGTTTAACACTAATACAACATTCACAACCCATTTCCTTAAAATTATGTGAGTGTAGTTCCTATATTATATGGTATGATCATAAGTGGTTGTGAGTAAATAATATAAGAAATTTATTGTTTAGTCTGTATTTTTAGAAAACACTGTTTAAAACGCTATAATGTTTTTAATATATTTTAAGTGGTTGTGAGTGAATGAGAGAGAAAAAATAATGATAAAGTTGAAAATGAGAGAAAAAAAATAATGATTTTTAGTGTATTTATATGGATAAAAATAAAAAATGTATTGTGAATACTCTAACAGATTATAATTATCTCTTATGAACAATCAAGGAAGATAAAGTTACATATGTCCTCAAGCTTAATATAAGTGAATGCAATGTCTTCATTGAGCCATATCCACTTGACTTTCGGATATGTCACCATATCGCATGTATTGTTCTGGTATTTGCCCCACACAACAGTGTATTGGGTGTAACACATTGTAGGACATATGTAACATTAGATTCAACATTATTTCACTTTGTTCCGGTAAAACATCGTCAAGAAATAGTTTGAGGTAATGCTCTTTCTATTTTGATGAATTAGCAACAATAAACACTCGTGATCTTGCTTGTGAGGAAGGGCCTATTTAAGATATAATCTAGTATCAATTCAACAGTCAATTCTAACGCTAATTATTGTTAGGGGCTAAACACATTACAAGCTTCATAAATTTCCATTAAGTTCATACATTTTCATAGTTAAGGACGAAACAAAAACTGTAACTATACAGTAATGAATGTTTGTGAGTCTCGTCATGCGTATTCATATGTCAATTAATGAGCTATTACACTTTCATGTACATTTATTTTAGCATTTTCAATCTATTTTTGTGGATACCCCGTCTTTCAAAAAACGAATTGTATCTGTATTTTCCAAAACAATCAAGATTTAATATGACATGCAAAGGATGCATATGTTTATTGGCCTATCTCATAGCTACATATAATGTCGATGTATACTTTGTGCATAATGCTTTAAATAATCGGGACGTGTTAACAAGTAATGATCGATAATCAGTTTAATTGGTAAGAGGAAAGTTAAGTTTTCAAAATAGAATACTTATGGGCTGTTTGATAATTTCTGAATGGATAAGTGCTGAACCAGTAATAGATCTGAACCAATAAATGTTGAACAAGATTAGTCTGTTTGGTACAATATACCCTTAAGTTATATGCTTGTCCAAGTTCCATCAACCAAAATCAAACAAAGATAAAATCCCTTAAGTTATATGTTTGTCCCTAAGCCAAAATCAGATTGATACAAAGCCAAAATCACACCATTTTAAGCTAAAAATCATGTAAACAGGTTGATCCTAAGCAGCAACAAACAGAGGAGCATAATGTAAAATACCGCGAGGTTCGAGATGAAGGAGGCGGCTGCGAGTTGGAGCTGAAGGAGGTGACCGGGAGTTGGAGATGAAGAGAGCGACCGCGAGGTTTGAGCTGAAAGGGGCGACCGCCAGGTTCGAGTTGAAGGGGCCGACCACTAGGTTCGACCTAAAGGGGGCGGCCGCGAGTTGGTGCTGAAGGGCAGCAGCGGGGTTCAGCTGAAGAGGCGACCGCGACTTTGAGACGGAGGGGCGGTGCAAGGTGTTGCGTTGGTGATGGCCGACGAGCACAATAGAAAGGATGGTGGAGGTCGATGACTGCTTATGAGTATTTTGGGTCAGATAGAGATGTATCTCTGACATCATAAGACGGGAAATAAGACCTCTTATTCAATAAGTGGTATTCAACCAAACAATAAGGTCTGACCGAGTCAGACCTTTGCATCTGACTAATGTCATTAAGACCCAAACAAACACAACCTTAACTTTAACAAACAGAGGTGACACCAACATGGGTGAATGCCAACCACATATGTTTCTTGTCTATCACTTAAGCTTTAAGTACGTATGAAGATATATATTAACAAGTATACATCTAATGAGTTAAATTTGTTTTATCACATTTAGTTCTATATGTTTTCTTCTTACATGATACATCTAAAGCAATTTGTTGCTATTAAGAGCATCCCAAAGCTAACATTTGGGGTATTTTGTGTTGAGAAAGGAGAGGGTAAAGATGCATTTTGAGTAAAAGTTGCTTAAAACATATTATGTGAGAAGAGAATGGTAAGTGTAAAAAGAAAAGATGTATTTTTTTTTGTTGTTAGGAAGATAATGTGAGTAGATATTCATATGTAATGTTTTTAAGCTTTTCATTAAATTGTGAATGATCTTCAAACCTTACTGTTTAAATGAGACTTACTAAGTATGTTTGTTTGTTAAATTAAATTATGATAATCTAGTCGCGTTACATATTTGTTTCATTATGTTCGCCGCACACCATCAAAATACACCTAACAACGTAACTTATCACCCTTTAGTTTAAAGGGTGGTGGTTTATAAACAATAGAGAAGTGTAATGGTTAAAAGTGTAAAACTGTTAGAAATTTTGGACAATAACAGTTAAAGTTAATATATCTTAAGGGCTGTAGATGAACACTTTACCGCTTTATGATCCACAGAAGCTTCTGGAGAACAGGTGATCGCAAATAAAACCCCAATCGTATTTGATAAACTCACGTTCAATATTATTGCCTGAGGTCAATCAATCTATCGATTTACGGCGAATTAGGGCACCGAAATCCGTCGATCGTTATCCATTAAGGTATTCTTTCGATCATTTAACGCTAAATTTATAGGATTGAATGTTGTTTCAATTGTTCGAATTGTGAAGTTTGTTTGTCGCAATGATTTCTATTACGTAATCGGTTAGATCTCACCGCATGTGTATTGATTCGAATGCCTTTTTTCGTATTCTCTTTTCTGTTTTATCATATCGATGCAAATTCGTTTGTAAAATCGCGATTCCTTGCAAAATCATGATCGATTGCTTTTTTAATCTGTTTATCTATCGATACCTTTGTTGTTCATTGCTGTTTGATACATGCTTCAAATCTCGGATCAAATTATCGGTTTCTATGCTGTGTCATGTTTGTTAGATCTGGTTCTTAATTATTATTGTTTTTGTTATGACGTTGATCCTGATGTTAGTATTATGGATAGGGTTGTATTTGTCATCATTTTTTAGGTTAGCATGAACACGTGATTTGCTGTTGTTATGATGTAGCTGATTATGGTCGTATTTAATTTATAAGTCATTTGGTGTTGATTCAACATGCAGGTTTGAAAATGAGAGGCAGAAGTTACAGCTACAGCCCATCACCACCAAGATACAGAAGCAGACACTACCGAAGTCCTAGCCCTAGGGCTCGTTACGGTGGTCGTGCTAGAGACCTTCCTACTAGCCTTTTGGTACGCAACCTTGGCCGTGGTTGCAGGTTTGTTCTGACTATTGCACTTCTGCTTCTAAACAGTAAACTTGTTTTATGACACCCTAATATTGATGTATTGTTCATGGCATATATGAAAGATTATTATTGGTTTCATAACAAGTTAACGTGATGTTTATCAAATTTATATATTTCTCTTAGGTCTGAATTTTAACATTTCATCATGTTCCATCCATACCCCAAATGTAGTTAATTTCAAATTTGGGAGCGAAAAAGCCTTTCGAACTTTGTGACTTGTTTTACCAGATCAATGGGAGTCACTGAAATAAGCTGCGTGCATCAAGTAATTAAAATAAATAATTGTTGGTGTTTAGTAGATGTGGGTTTGGCAATATTCCTTCATGTTGTAGTCTATTGATCAGTTTTTTTTGGTAGACGTGGAGCTCAAATGTGTTTTCATGCGGAAAAGATTAGCCTTTTGATTTTATATATTGAACTTATAAGTTTTCCCTAATTCATACCTGAGAGATGATTTTAGTTTTTAGCTCTGAAAAGTTCCTATTATAACTATTTACCTCACTTCTGTTTATTACAAAGCTTTTAAACGATTTTCTATGTCCTATCTGGCGTCTACATCCGATGCAACCATTGTTGCAAAGCTTACATAAGCACTACACATTACATAGTCAATGTTGGAAGTGGGAAAGAAGAATTGCTCTTCTGCTTTCTTTTCCTTACTCTATTCTACTCTCATGTTAAATAATATAAACTGTTAATTGAAATGTTTCAATCACAAATTTGTGTATTTGCAGGGCAGAAGATCTTCGTGGACCATTTGGAGAGTTTGGCCCCCTGAAGGATGTTTACTTACCCCGTGACTATTATTCCGGGTGAGCTAATGACCTTAGCTGTCTAAAACATGTTAACTGTTTTCTTTTATATAATGCTAACGATTAATCCAATCCAAAACAAATAAAACGGACATTTCATTCATTTAACTCTATGGTGGTGGCTTATTACATTATAAACTTTTGTGGGCATTAGTTTGTTTATTGGAAGTGTTGAAGACATGAAGTAAACAAGACTTCTGTCAAGGTGATTTTATTTACATGAAGATTGAAGTTGTTTATGTTACATAATGAAGAAGTTCAAGTGAAGAACTTTACTTAATAACCTTGACTACACAAGGTTAGCAGCCTTATTTTGTAACATCTATTTGGAACCAGTATTTGTTAAGAGTTGTTTCTCTTGTCTTCCTCTTTTTGTTTTACAATATATATATCTGTAGTGTGTGGGAAACTTTAGAGTTAGCGACTTGCTGTTTGTATGTGCAATTGTGCATACATGGGCCTTATATTTGCATGCTTCTTAGGTCAATAATGTATAATGATGTTTTGTTTTGTTTTTATATTGCAGAGAGCCACGGGGCTTTGGTTTTGTTCAATATGTTGACCCGGATGATGCTGCTGAGGCCAAATATCATATGGATGGTCAAATCCTTCTCGGTAGAGAGCTGACAGTTGTGTTTGCTGAGGAGAATAGGAAAAAGCCTTCCGAAATGAGGGCAAGAGAACGTTCCAGGTCAGTCTTGTTGTATAATAAGTTAATAACATCCATGTACTGAGAATTGGCTATGGTTGGGTTAATGAGGAAGGAAGTTGGTCAAATGCATCAAAAGCTGCTGTTTTCAAATTCTTAAAGTTTCATAACTAGTTTTCATCAAACTTAGGTTATCGACTTATCGTTTTAACATAGTTTTTACTATTTACAATCTCTTTGTTAATTAAAAATCATGACAGGGGATATTCATATGACCGTAGAGGATCGTCTAGCCGTTATTCTCGTTCACCAGTTCGTGGAAGGTCATACCATCGCAGCCCAATTTACTATTCTCCTTCTCCTAGGCGGGGCCGCTACTCTAGGTACATATTATTTTCCATTTGCACAAAGGATGTCAAATGGGCTGGGCATGGTTGAGTACCGGGTTACACAGGTCATTTTGGATCAAAGTGGACGACTTTTATCCATATTTGTGGTATTTCTTAATAAGTTCGTATACCATGATTATAAAAGTTATTTTTTATTCGTATCAATATATTTTATTTTAAGACATACCATTTAGATTATTTCCCTATTAGGCTATATTTTTTTCTCAACGGTTGATCATTGTAAGATAAAACATGACCTGAATTGATCCCTTCATAATATAGTATGCGTCATATTGGATACTCTTTTTCTATTAGGTTGTTATATTGTGTGGTTAAATATGGAACAGGTCTATCTCACCCCGAGATCGAAGGTACAGAGAAAGGTCTTACTCAAGGTCGAGGAGCCCATATCGGTCGGTAAGCAGGAGCCGCAGCCCAGTTAGGAGCAGGAGCCCAGAAGGTTACTAGATAACGAGGCCTTAAGGAAAGAAAGCTGGAAGCTTTATTAAATTGTAATGTAATATGATTTGTTAGCCTCATGTTTTCGAAGTCTGGAGTGATGTTTGATTTGGTAATGTTACGAGTTGGGTCTCATGATATATTAACAACTTTGAAGTTTCTGAACAACTCAAACTATCCAAATCTTGTGATTACCTGAATTAAGAGTATCTTGCTGATATAATGTAGCATTTTAACGGAGGTCTCTGTATGGAAGTAAAACACGTCATGCCTTTATTTCCCGTGACTCACATTGGGTCCTTCTGGATGGTGAAAGATGAAACGAGTGTCTTCTCTGTTGCGTCTTTGAATGTTTTGCATTCTTATGTAGTATAGTGCACATGGCTCCTATGTTGTCTTCTTGAGTTTGTTGTCCTATTAGTTATTGACATCACAAGCTTGAAATAGTAATCCTCCTGTCTAACCTGAAGTGACCGTAAGAGATCCTGAATTGTCACATGAGGTACGTATAATATGATAGAATAACATGTTCAATTATTAATACTCATTTTTTTGGGTAGAGCTTCAAAAAGATGTCTTACATTATATCAACCTTGATTACCTATAATTTTCTACAACAAATGAAATGAAATTAACAAAATAACGAGAAATATAAGCATTAGATAGGACAGACAAAACATGATAAATATTAAGCAGATATTTGAATAACAAAATGGTCATGCAAAGTTGTAACCGTATATTTGATTTTAGTTTTTAGGGTAAACTAAGAGACATTTGATGATAATGTAACGAAACAATGGTACCAAAGATTTCACTCAAGTTTTCTGGATACTTTATTATCAACATGAACTGCTATTTATATAGCATTACACACTCTTAAACTGACTCCACAAAGAAAGCTAACAACCCATCATATTCGCTACCCACTAATGACTCCATGAACTAACCGTTAAACATAAAATACGACTACGTCTGCATGGGCTTGACTGAGCCAACATGCAGGACATGACACTTCACGTGGGCTAAAGCCCATTATTATCACAATAGACCCAACATAACCTTCCCTTAAACTAAAAGAGGGTTCACCCTTCAGTTTACATCTCCCAGATCTTGAACTCCAAGCATGCTTCTCATAGCTTCATAAGCATCCAACTTCAATGGCTTAGTCATAACATCAACAGCCTGTTCCGTAGTTGAGCAGTAAATCAATCTCACCACATCCTTGCCAACTAGCTCCCTCAAATAATGATATCGCACATCAATGTGCTTAGTTCTACGATGCATTACTGGATTCTTCGATAGATTTATTGCAGAATTATTATCACACTTGATGTCCACAATTCCAATCTCTTTACCCGTCAATTCTCCAAGTAGACCCTTCAACCAAGTACAGTGACAAACACAATGAGTGACAGCTACATATTCCGCTTCTGTGGATGAAAGTGTAACTATTTCTTATTTGCGAGAACTCCAACATATAGCAGCCTGGCTTAACATACACACATATCCTGAAGTACACTTGCGATGTTCTAAGTCTCGAGCATAATCACTATCAGTGAATACTTCCAGCTTACCCACAGAGTTCCTAGAATATTTCAGCCCATAATTACTTGTTCCTTTAACATACCTCAAAATCCTTTTTGCAATCTGCATATGTTCCTCCCTTGGTTTAGACATGAATCTAGATATCACCCCTACCGAGTACATGAGATCAGGTCTTGTAACTGTTAGATACATCAAGCTCCCTTCTTGCCCCTCTCCATTCTTCCTTAGAACAGTACCAGGCACTATGGGATTCTTTACGCTGTTACCTTCCCACATTCCAAATCTCTCTAATATTTCTTTAGCATACTACCTCTGACATATACTAATATCATTCTTATCTTGATGGACTTCTATACCCAGAAAGAACTTCATAAGACCCAAATCTGTCATCTCAAATTCTCTCTTCATTGAATTGCTGAATTCAAGACACAGCCTGCTGTCATTCCAGTGTATATCAAATCATCAACATACAGACTCACTATTATGATCTTGTTCCAAACCCTTTTTATGAACAAAGTATGATCATAACTGCTTTTCTTGGAGTCTTCTTTCACAAAATACCTTTCTATGCGGTTAAACCAGGCTCTAGGTGCCTGTTTAAACCGTAGAGAGCCTTTTTGAGCTTGAATACTTTGTGTTCTTCTCCTGCCTTGATAAATCCTTGTGGCTGCTCAACATATATGGTCTCAATCAACTCACCATGTAGAAAAGCACTCTTCACGTCGAGTTGATGAACTGTCCACTTATTGTGAGCTGCTACTGCTAGAATTGTTCTGATTAGGGGTGTTCATCGGATCGGATAACGGATTATTCGGATCGGATTATTCGGATTTGAAAATTTCAGGACCCTATCCGAAATCCGATCTGATTCGAATAAGAATTTTTCTATCCGATCCGAATCTATCCGAATTCAATTCGGATCGGATTCGGATATA
>BJCM01070476.1:0-11835 GCA_018326385.1 Flaveria bidentis
CAAAATAAAATGTAGAGTCAAAAGGCAGATTGCCTTTTGACTTATGACTATGACATGCCATAGCTCACATCCTAATATATTACAAAAAGGATTAAGTACATAAAGTAGAAAGCTCAGACTCAAGACCTCAATGTACAGTTTACCAAAAGCATGGACCTTTTCACCAACTTGTGAAAGTTGGTGAGTCAAACAGAGTTACAGCGGAAAGGTGGTCCAACTTTATGGAAAAGTACATCAGATAAAAGCATGATCATAAAAGTCTTCTGAAGAAATTTTTCTTCATAAACTGGCTTCGGAAGACTTTGTCTCTGAAGCTTCGGAAGACTTCATATTTGGCTTTGGAAGATTTTACACTTAGAATATTTCTTGTGTAGGATGTAAAACTTCCAAAGTATTTCTATTCAGTGCTTTAGTGCATGCATGCAGAGAGACTTTGGATGCTTTGAATGTTTTGACTGTATTAGACTTACTAGAATCCTTACAAACTCCCCCTAGGCTGATGCTACCAAAACATTTGAAGATATTCATCAGTTGACAGTCCTCGTCATGATGATGACCAGGCCCATCTTCATTAGATGGTCAGGATCACTCAGACTTTCATAGTATCTTCTCATCTTAAAGAGATCATGCGAGGTAGGTTGAATAAGTCTTGCCATGTGTTTACATTAACACCACCTTGATCTCTAATCACATGTCATCTTTCTAGATTAGTTATGAAGGTCCAGGATAAGATAAGTCTCTCAGAAGCAAGAGCAGTCACTTGAATTGGAATTCATTAGGCTGCCTCTTCATGCACTTCCTCATGTTGATCTAACTCACCCTGAGGTATGAAGGTGGATGGTTTAGACTTCTTCTTCTTCTTTGATTGTGGTCTAGAAGCCATCTTCTTCCTCGTCTTTGATAACTTTAACTGAGAAGACTGGTCTACAATATCTTGTTGATCAGTCTTGTCTTGCTCAGTTGGGTGTTCCTCCCTCACAGGTTTAGAAGAAGAGGGAGTTTGACCCGGATGTGGATCAGAAGATGAAGCTTGCTAAGGCTTAGCAGGAGGTTTAGGTTATGTCGTCTCAGGTAGTTTAACCTTAACCTCCACTTCAGGAAGAACTTCACTCGGAGGAGAATGTATATCAAGTAGCTCTCCTCTTTTGATCTTCTGCTTGATTACCCTGATGTGCTTATCCATTATGGATAGAGACATAGGGCCAAGTCTCCTTCCAGAGAATCCATACAGCTTCAAGAAGCTCATCATCCTTTGTCTGTCAGCAGACTTCTTCATGCTCTAATGGATGATGGCTCTTGACCTTACAGCATCTTCCCTCGTCTTTCTTTTTGTTGCTTTTTGTTCTTTAAGTACTTGAAGCTCAAGCTATTTGAGATAATCAAACTCTATGTACTCAAAGGACAAAGGAAGAAGTGCAGATGCCTGGTATAGGCATGTGGCACTTAGGTAGTTAATCATATTGATCTTATCAGTCTCTTTGTCTACCTGAGGTTCTTGTGGAGTCATAACCTCTTGTGCATGACTTTCTTGAACTGGGGAGAGAGTGGGAACATGCTTGTACAATCTCTTTTGTCTCTTTTCCTCCTTGATTTGGGGAAGTATCTCTGCATCCTCTGCTTCCTTCTTCTCTCTTGAAAATTCCATGTCAGCCAGTTCATTAAGTTTCTCTAAGGGGAGAGATATAATCTCATCAATGTCATATTTCTAGGTTTTCTGGTAAGTAATCCTGACTGCCCTCAACTTAAAATCTTATGACTTAGGGTGGAGAGAGATTTGGCCTTTATTGCTTGGTGTAGCCTCCAAGCTCTAGCCAAAGAGAGGTTATGATACACCTTCACCGGTAAGTGCTTCACTGAGGGAATGAACTGCTAAGGTAGTTGTAGGTGTGATAGGCTCTCAGGCTCTACCATTGGGCCTTCAGTCAAGGTTTCCCCTTCGAAGCTAATCTGAGGGTCTGCCTTAACATCCAATTGACCAATAGTATTACCTAATTGCCTTTGTCTCCTTCTTAGACTGAATTTTTTAGTAGTTTTGTCTTGAATCCTTTGTGCCAGCATGTTAGCTTGTCTAGATTGGCTTGGATTGACAAGTGGCATGTTGATCAGGTCAAGACCTTTATAGTAGTTTAAAGTCTGAAAATTAAAGACTTCTTGATGCCCTTATATTTGCCTTTGGTATACCTTCCTCAAAAAGACTCTAAATGAAGGAGTCTATAAAGTCCACATCAATGTGAACTTATGGAAGTTGTTGAGTATAAATAGTTACAAGTGAAGATGGTGAGCCCTCAATGTCCATGCTTTGTGAAGAACTCCCAGGTTCTGTGTCTGTGATGACTTTCTCCACTTTTTTGGTAGCATCACCCACTTTCATAGGTGAGCTAGAGGTTAGATCAATCACATTCATAGGTTCTTGTGTTCCTGGTTGAGCTCTTCTTAAAGGTCTCCTAGCTAGTTTTTTCTTAAGATAAGATATCTCAAGTTGCTGATCATTGACCCTATTATGTAGGGTAAGCACCTGAGATTCAAGATGACTAACCTTGGAGACTAGGTAGGTGCATGTTTTTGACAGCTTTTGCACCTTTAGCCTCAAATTCCCCTTATCTTGTTCGGAAGAATCATAGGGGGATGAGAGAACTGGACCAAAGTCTTCTCTCTCACTACCAGCATAAAGTTCTTGGTTGTTGGTTTTCCTCTGCTCATTGACAAATTCAGTTGAAGTGTCAATGGGTTGAGTTGCCATGGTTGAGGCCTGAATGATGTAATCACGTGCTGGAGTGAGAGCCTCTTCCATATGGATTTCCTGAACAGGTTCAGAATTATCCACCTCAGTAATAGGTGATTGATGTGGGCTAGACATAGGTGACTCAGGAGAACTCATCTCTCTTTGAGAAGGGGAGGAGTAGAGAGACTCATGGTACTCACTGAAACCTAAGTCTTCATCAGTATAGAAGTCAAGGTTGGGAATTGGGTGGTTTAAGTCTAGAGGTTGGGGATGGTAATTGTCCCCTAAAGGTTGTTCACCTAAGTGTTGAGATTCAAAGTGAAGGCTTAAGGTAGTTGGGATTGTGAGCTCATCAGGCTAAGCATGAGGAACCTCAGCACTGATCCTTGAAGAGATTGGAGTAGTTTGCTCCTCAGGAGAAGTGGGAGCTCTAGTATCCACTTCTTCCTGTATGGGTGAGTGTATGGGGGCCTACACAGACTTAATAGCTTAAGTAGGGGTTCATTTGGATTTTCTTTTGTAGGTATGAGTGATTAGAGGTCTTTTTGGTGGTTGGGAGGTAGAAGGTGTGGGTTCAACACTAGCTTGTGTTGCTAGGTTGTCATCTTGAGCAATGAGCTCTAACATTTTGGGGACAAGGGTTGTTTCTACCCCTGAGAAGCCTACAGTTGGCTTCTTTAAGATTTTAAAAATGTCGGGCTTCATCTGTCCTAATTTAAGAATATTACATGTTTCCCACAACTGTGAGCCCAGTTCACAGTTGAGAATGTATTGAACATATCTAGGAAACATTTAATACTCTAAGGAGTCCAAGTTAGAAAGTAAATTTGTATAAACAAACTGAGAGTACCTGAATTTGACCCCCTGAACCATTCTATGCACTATGAAGGAGAGATCCTTAGGAATTTGGTCTCACCCTCCATGCTTGTTGGACAAGATGAGGATAACCACATGAAGCAAGTATTTCCACTAGGATGAGACCTTCACTTTCCTAAAGGTCTTTACAGAAAAATCTCCCTCATAGCCCATCTGCTCAAAGGAATGACTGACAGCTTCCTTTGGGAAGAACAACTCACCTTCTTCATCATCCAGCTAAAAATGATTATTGATGATGGCTGGAGTGATAAAGATTGTCCTCCCCAGCACTGTGGTAGACAATGCCTTCTCCCCATCCATAATGACCTCTTGGCAGGTCTTCCAAAATCAAGCAAGTGATCCTCATAGAGAGTAGGATCAATGGTGAGGGAGGTGTAGTAGTTTGACAAAGCCAGAAAACAACAAACCTCTAAGAAACTATCATCTTTCTTAGAGTTCAACAGAGCAACCTGGTTGTGTTGCCTATGAAGTTGCATGGAGAAATCATGGTTATTTCTAAGATTTAGATTAGCCATTTTGATAAGCTTAAGGGTGAAGGAAGATAAAGAACAAAGGCGGTTTGGGAGTTTAGGTCAGAAAAATAATGCAAATGAAGAAGATAGTGAAAGAGGGGGGAACCGTTGGGTTTATATATGAAAAGGATCTGAGACAAAGTTAATGAAAAAAGATAAACTTTGAAATCCAAAAGTTGGTCCCAACTTTAAAAAAGTAGTTTTCTTTTGCCCAAAAAGTATTTTTCTTGGAAGTTGAGAAATCTTCTGAGGTTATTTTGTTTCGGAAGTTTTTGAAGGAAAGCTTCTGAAGGCAAATTGGCTTCGGAAGATATTTCAAAGAATTTTGAGAATTTTGCTTCGGAAGAGATTTAGAACTTAGTATTTATTCTAAGGAGAATAAAAACTTCCTAAAGAAAATTGCTTTCGGAAGAAAATTTGTTTTTATACAACATACAAGTACTTAAGTTGATTTTAAGCTTTGGAAGATATTTCAGAAATTTCTTCTAAAGGTAAAACTACTTAAGTAGATATTTGCTTGATAAGACATAAGTTTCTTTCGAAGGTAATTTTAAATCTTCTGAAGGATAAAGAGATCAAAATTTTCAAAAATCTAAGGAATTCATTTTAAAAAAATTACTTCCAAAAAGAATAAGGGCTAATGAAGTTGATAAAATAGACAACTTAGGATACATAGGTTTTAGAAATAATATGATTAAGTTTTAAGAAAAAAAATCCTCAATGTTTATCATCCCAATAGCTGATACAAGATATTTGAATCTTTGTTCATCAAAACCTTTGGTAAACAGATCAACATATTGTTCATTTCTGTTAACTTTGACTAGTTTGCACAGTATTCTGATACTGATATTGATGTGCTTTGTCCTTGAGTGTTGCACATGATTCTATGTGATTGAGATAACACTATTGTTGTCTATGTGGATGGGAGTATCCTTGAAGTTAAATCCATAGTCCAGCATCTGATTTTGAATCCAAAGAACTTGAGCATAGTAGCTTGCAGTAGCAATGTATTCAGCCTCAACAGTTGATGTAGATACACAAGATTGTTTCTTACATTGCCAAGAGACTATCCTTCCACCAAGAAATTGACATCCCCCTGATGTAGACTTTGCAGTCATTTCCATCCATAATAGTCACTATCTGTATAAGCATACAGATTGAAGTCATAATTCTTTAGATACCAAAGTCCAAGTGATGGAGCATATTTGAGATATCTTAGAACTCTTTTGACAGTGATTAGGTGTGATATCTTGGGTTGGCTTGATATCTTGCACAAATACATGTAGCAAACATGATATCAGGCCTACTAGTAGTGAGTTACATAAGAGACCCAATCATTGCCCTGAAGAGATGATCATCAACACACTCCCCCTCAAGATCAGGTCCAAGGGAATGATTTTCGGCTAAGGGTGTCTTAGCAACCTTACAATCAGTCATGTTGAATCTTTTAAGTATTTCTTGAACATACTTTGACTAACTTATGAAGATGCCATTGTCAACTTGCTTCACTTGAATTCCTAGAAAGATATTGAGTTTCCTCATGGCACTCATTTCAAACCTATCTTTCATAAGATTTTCAAAGTCTTTGCAGAGCTTTGAATTAGTTGACCTAAAGATAATGTCATCCACATATACTTGAACTAGCATTATGTCATTTCATGTTCCTTTGATGAAGAGAGTTCCATTAATAGTACCCCTCTTATAGCCATGCTGACAGAGATACTGTGATAAAGTCTCATACCACTTCCTTGGTGCTTGGTGTAGCCCATAAAGAGCCTTATCAAGCTTGCAGACATAATCAGGATGAGCAGGATCTGCAAACCCAGGTGGGTGTCTGACATACACCTCTTAATCAATCACCCTATAAAGAAAAGCACACTTGACATCAAGCTGGTAAACCTTGAAGTTCTTGGATGCAGCAAAAGCTAGGAATATCCTGACAGCTTCAAGTCTTGCTACAGGAGCAAAGACATTTGTGTAGTCAATTCATTCTTCTTGAGTATACCCTTGAACAACCAGTCTTGCCTTGTTCTTTATGACAGGTTCTCTATCCTCCTTCTTATTTCTAAACACCCATTTGGTTCCAATAGTAGTCTTCCCATGAGGAAGAGGACATAGGTTCCAAACCTTCTGTCTTTTGAATTGAAGTAGATCCTCTTGCATAGCTTCAACCCAACTTCCATCCTTTAGAGCCTCATCAATTTTCTTTGGCTCTATCTGGGATAAGAAACAAGAGTGAAGACAAACATTTGCATCATGGGTTTGTCCTCTTGTTCTTACCCCTGTATCAACATCTCCAATGATGTTTGTGGTAGGGTGAGACTTGTGAATCCTTAGCTGAGGGATCATAGCAAGTTGCTTAGGCAGATCTAAATTAGAGAAATTTAGATCTGGCAATGAGAATTCACCCTCCACATCAGCACACTTATCAAGATTAACTTGATCCAATGAGTGTGTGACATCATTTATGTTGTCATCAATGGAGTAGTTATTAGCATCAAGAAATTCCTGATCGCTGTCACCACCACCATGCTCTCCAACATTTGAAGCTCCTTCTTCTGAGTTGTGTGCCTCTAAGCTGGAATTTGAAGGCACCCAGAAGCATCAGCAGGATTTGTCATTGATGTGCTGGTAGAGGCTTTATTTGCAGGATTGGTTACCATTGGAGCTGAAGTTGTGTAGCTTGAAGGTCTTCTTACCTCAAATCTTGGATTAGGATCACCTGTAGGTAATATATATGTAGACCCTAAAACATGCTCACAAGATTTGTTAAAACAGTTGGTAACTAAATCAAGATCAAATAGTCAATCAGGACCAGAACCTTTTACACTAGGAGTGTGCTCATTGAAAGTCACATTGGTTGACTCTTCAACTATTCTAGTTCTGAGATTTTATACTCAATAAGCCTTAGCTTGGGAAGAGTATCCAATAATGTGTACATCATCTGATTTCTCAGCAAACTTGGCAATTTGATCTTTGGTATTCAAGATGGTGCAAGGACATCCAAATGACCTGAGAAAACCAATGAAAGGTTTCCTCTTGTGCTAAAGTTCATAAGGAGTCTTACCATGAGTCTTAACCCCTAAAACTTTGTTTTGCACATAGCAGACAATGTTAACTGCCTCTGCTGAAAAGGTGATAGGCAGTTTAGAGTCAGACAACATAGTTCTTGCAGCTTCAATAAGTGTCATGTTTCTCCTCTCAGCAACACCATTTTGCTGAGGAGACCTGGGAGCACTATATTGTCTTGTAATACCATTTTCATCACAAAATGTATCAAGGATTTGGTTCTTGAATTCAGTTCCTTGATCACATCTTATGGTCTTGACCTTATGATGAGATTGATTCTCAATCTTTAAGATGAAATTCTTCAGAATCTTAGGAATCTCATCCTTAGTTCTAATGAAGAAGACCCAAGTGAATCTTGTAAAGTCATTTGTGATCACTAAACAGTAAGAGATTCTTCCTAGACTCATTACACCGGTGGGGCCAAAAAGATCCATATGTAACAAGTGTAGGGGAGTAGTGATGGAGTTTCTTTCCTTTGGCTTATAAATACCTTGTGTTGCTTCCCTTTCAGGCATGCCACACAATGGTCATCACTTGTAAACTCTTTCTTTGGCATTTTAGTTACTAAATCATTCATAATAAGTTTATTCATGTTCTTAAAGTTTACATGGCACATTCTTTTATGCTAGAGGAAAGACTCATCACTATTTGCTTTAGACAGAAAACATGAAACTTCTCCTGAGGGAGATGTTTCTTGTAAATCCATCTTGTACATGTTCCCTCTCTTGGGGGCTTTGAGCAGAATATGCTCATGAGGAATGACTTCCCCAGGCTTGAGAAGAATGCACTCATGCTCAGTAAAGAGCATGTTGTGACTCTGATCACAAAATTGAGATACACTCAGAAGATTGTATCCAAGCTCCTTAAAAAAGTTTACCTTCTCAATGTTGAGCTTACCATTTGTGACCTTGCCCCTTCCAAATATGTAACCACCCTTATCTCCTCCAAAAGCAACTGGCCCTCCATCAATTCTTTCAAACTTTTGGAGTAGTGACCTATTGTCTATCATGTGTCTAGAACAACCACTGTCAATAATCCATACATTCTTGTTTGTCTTGAGTTGTTCCTGCACAAAAGAGATGGTTAGTTACATTTGGAAACCCAAGCCTTATTGGTCTTGAGCTCATCAAAAGAACTTGAAGACAATGCAACAGTAATTGATCCTATAGTCATGCTAAAAGGATCATTTGCTGAAGTTGATGAAGAACTCTCAGCCACTTGGTCTTTCTTTGACTTCCACACCACCTTTGGAAGCTTAGACTTGACCTTCAATATTTCGAAAGTTTTACTGACTTCAGAAGTTTTGATGACTGGGCCTTCGAAAGATCTTGCTTTCACTGCAGCAGGCTTCAGTACTTCGGAAGTATTCCTTCCTTCCGAGACCAAAGTTTCTTCTACAGGCAAGTTTCCCCTTGTCTTCTTCTTCATTTTGGAGCTTCCGAAGGAAAACATGTTTCCTTTTAAAGCTTGCTTCTTCTTCTTCTCCAAACTCTTAGAAGTTTCTTTCTTTGTGATGTTGAGAGTACTCTTTGGATTGTAAACACAATCCTTAGCAAGATGAGAGGTACTCCCACACATAACATAATCCATTTTCTTTCTTCTAGGAGTCTTCTTTCATGAACAAGGCTAAACTTAATCACTTTCACTTTCCATCTTCATCTTCTCAGATGATGTGGCAATTCTTGTGGGGATAGAACTACATTTGGAGCTTGATGGTTAACATTATATAATAATGGTGCACAACTTATCAGCCTTCTTCTTGATAATGGGATGATTTGGATATGAACTATAACTCTTGTTGTTGGAGTTCAAGCTTATGTCCTCAGCTTTAACGACTTCAAATCCTGCAGAAAAAAAGACTTGTTTCTGTACAGAGTTAAAGGTGGCCTTGATCTCTTGAGCCTTCTTTGCCTTTCTCTTGCTATTTTCGATCAAGTTCTTCTCTTGGACTTGGTCATCCCAACATCTTTACTCTCCTCAGAGGGATGGTGACCCTTCTTAGAATGCTCTTCTTCACTCTTCTTAGATCCATTCTTCACCATCTCCTCTTCATCCTCTTAAGTCAAGGGATCTATGAAGGGAAGCTTATCTTCACAAGTTCCACACCTAGGAGATCTTACAAAAAAGATTGTGTGTGGAGGAGCTATCTCATAAGATCCCAGTCCCTACTTATTTTGATAACAAACTTTTGCATGCAAGGATAAGAATATCATGTTCTTGAAGGTCTCTTCTTCAAGAACACATTTTTCTACCCTTGCTTTACTGATCACAAGCTCAGCCTAGCATTCAGTCAACTTGGCTATAAGATCCTTGATCTGAGTCCTATAATTGGTGTGCTCATGTTTAAGAACTTGAATGGTTTTCTCTAAGTCCTCTATCTTTAACTTATAATCATTTTCAGCCTTTTTGAAGTTAGATCTTAAAATATTCAAGGACTCAAGATCAGATCTCATCTCTAAGTTGTAAGACCTGTATCTATTAACTTTAGCAATACATTCAAGAGTGTAAAGATATTCAAATACCCTAGCTTCATCGTGGTCAGCCATGAGTGCTTGATTTGGAGATCCATCTTCCACCTGAAAGCTCCAGTCAAAGTCTCCTTCAATAGCAACAACAGCTTGCTGCTTTGGCTTCTCATTCTGGGGAGCTCTTTTATTGTAGTTTGGTCTACCTTGAGTCTGGCCACCATTTGTTCTTGGTGCCTTGCACTCTCTAGCAAAGTGACCCATCTAGTTACAGTTGTAACACTTTACCTTGCTTTTATCCAGCCCAAACTTTCCACTAGCTGCTTTGCTAGGAAACTTCCTCCTGTCCTCTTGTAAAACTTCTTGGCTCTGTGAGTGAGAAAAGCCATTTGCTGAATTATTTACATATACTCCAGATCATCTAGATGGATACAGTCCAAGTCTGCAAGGCTGAAGAGAAAGTTGCTTATGGATTCATCTGTAGAAACAAAAGCTTAAGAAGAACTTGTCTTTTGGAAGGGACTTCCTTGAGTGTAGTTTTCTCTTGGAGTTTCTAGGAAGGTGATGAATGGACCCTTTTGTGAGTTTTCAGGGTAGCATATGAGATGATGTTGCGGTTCAACATTATCCCTTTCAACCACATGGAGGGTTGAACCCATCAGATTTCTGAAGTTACCAAATGAGTTTTGCATGTTCATCTCTATCTGGTATCCACTAAGAAAACCATACAACTTTGTAAGAGTAAGAGTTTTAAGGTTCTTAGTCCTCTTGATAACAACATAGTAACATCTCCATTGCCTAGGAAGATAGGACATGAACTTCCTTACAATGTCTTTGTTCTCAAGACTTACTCCAACATCCATTAAAGTATCCACAATCTCAACATACCTGAAATATTGTTGAGTCATGATTTCACCTACCTTGAAGGTGAAGTTTTCAAACTACTGCTTGAAGAGATCCGTCTTGTTCTCCTTTGCATCATTGGATCCCTTATACATAAGTTTTAGTGCTTCCCATAGTTCCTTGGCAGTCTTGCACTTCTTGAAGCCTCTATAGATGGAGTTTGGAAAAGCAGTTTGAAGGGTTGTCATGACCTTTTGATCAATCTCTATTCTCTTTTTGTCTTTATCAGAAAAATCAGCCACAACCTTTGAAATCATACCACCACCAGTAGTAGAAGGGGTGTTGGGTATCTAAGGTCCTTCAATAACAGAGTCCCACATCCTGGAGTCTTGAGACTTGATAAAGCCTTCCATTCTTTGACATCAAGTATAAAAGTCTTCAAAAGTGATCAATGGAGACTTTGTGATAGTTCCAGTTTCCATATCAGCCTTAGTGATAGTTGTCATTTGAGTTGTTACGTGTGATAGTTCCAGTTTCCATATCAGCAAAAGTGATCAAAGTCTTCAAAAGTGATCAATGGAGACTGTGTGTTAGGTATCTTAAGATGGCGAAATCTTATATCAAGAGCCTGAAAAGCTCTGATACCAAATGCAGGACCGTTAGAAAGGGTGATACATTTTACAACACAACAACACAATTGACGAGAGTTCTTTAGAACACTTAACCGATCAAATAGGGAACTTGTTAACTAGAATAAGAGATGCTAAGAACACAAGTAAATAAGAGACAGAACAAGATAGCAAAACAACACACGTATTTGGGTTTCAAGAATGTAGTATATTGCTTCTCAATATCTATTACAAAGTGTTACAAAGCATAATGGAAAGTTACAAGTACTTGAGTGTAAGGCCCCGTTCCCGGGACGCTCACAGTACCCTTCATTCATATGGTACTGGACCTAAGACTATAAAAGACCTTCATCGGTGGTGCTCGGCACAAGGTGGTCACAGTACCTAAGGTAAAGTTCAGGTATACCATTGTCATATGCTATGCCCTTCATTCTCGTGGTACTGGACCTAAGCCTATAAAAGACCTTCATCGGTGGTGCTCGGCACCAAATGGTCACAGCACCTAAGGCACGCAACAATGGTTCATACATATGGTCAATCACAAAGAAAGACCCCGATGTGCATCCTCCCGGGGTAGCGAACCTGCACATCGTTGGGCTAATACCTTAATGACGTGTCCCGACATACAGTGCTTGCAAGACTTTCATTACTTCTTCATTCATTAATGCATGCATTCTTACTTCATGTTCCTCTTTCATTATCTTTCACTTTACGTTACA
>BJCM01070481.1:0-18585 GCA_018326385.1 Flaveria bidentis
TACTTAACACAAAGGACAATTTGGCAAAATTTGCTGAAAAGTCGGATGATGCCATCTTTGTTGGATATTCCTCCAACTCTATTGCTTATAGAGTTTATAACATCAAAAATCAAAAATTTGAGGAGTCATCCAACATTGTTGTCAATGAGCACACTCTTTGTGTTAAGGGGAATGACCCTGATTACATTTTTGACTTAGAATTGTTTCCAAACTATTCTAATCCATCTTGTGAGAATGTCTAAGCTATAACAGATACTCAAAATGATTCTGATCAACTATTTGAGTTACCCAGACCCTATTCAAGTTCTCCAAGAGTGACTAAAGATCTAGCTCCAACTATCTTAAGATCAAATAGTATAACTATTTCAAGAGATAGTGAAGCTTCAACTAGTGTTCCATCTAGTGAGCCTCAAAACTCATCCGGTGAAACTACAAAACACCCATATAATAGAAGTAGTATTCTAAAGGAATAGGCAACTGTTAATGCTGCTTCTCAGTCAATCATTGATGATGATGTTTCTCTTTCATTCAATCAGTCCTCATTGAATGAGATTGAAACAACAACTAGTTCAAGTGTTCATGATCTTGAGAAAAATATGTCCAAACTGGACTTATCTTTGGAACTGGAGGTGATTCCTAGACTAAGGATTCAGAACACTCATCCAGCTAAGAACATCATAGGAGAAGTCTCTGAAAGTGTGAGAACAAAGGGACAAACTCATCATGGGAATGTCTGCCTGTACTCATGCTTCTTGTCTCAAATGGAACCCAAGAAAGTAAAAGAAGACTTAAAGGATGATAGCTGGGTTGAGTCAATGCAAGAGAAGTTGCTTCAATTCAAGAGACAAAAGGTTTGGAACCCTTGTCCGCTACCATCTGGTCAAGTACCTATATGCACCAAATGGGTTTTCAAAAACAAGAGAGATGATAGAGGCTTGATCATCAAGATTAAAGCTAGAATGGTTGTTCAAGGATACACCCAAGAGGAAGGAATCGATTATATTGATGTCTTTGCACATGTTGCAAGACTTGAGGCAGTTAGAATTTTCCTTGCTTATGTTGCATCCAAGAATTTTACTGTCTATCAGCTTGATGTCAAGTGTGCCTTTTTATATGGAAATATAGATAGGGAAGTCTATGTGTGCCAACCTCCAGGATTTGAAGACCCATAACACCCCAACTATATGTGCAAGCTGGATAAAGCTCTTTATGGGCTGCACTATGCACCTAGGCTGTGGTATGAGACATTGTCTCAATTTTTCTTGAAGAATGGTTACACTAGAGGTACCATTGATATGACTCTTTTCATAAAGTAGTATGGGAAAGACATATTGCTCATTTAGGTCTATGTTGATGATATTATATTTGGTTCTTCAAACGACCAAATGTGTGAAGACTTTGAGAGCATAATGAAGAAGAAGTTTGAAATGAGTTCCATTGGAAAAATGAACTTTTTCCTTGGAATTCAGGTGAAGCAGATGAAGGAGGGCTTCTTTATCAATCATTCTAAGTATGTCTATGATATCTTAGAAAGATTTGATATGAAAGATTGTATGCCAGCCAAGACACCCATACCCAGAAACCATGATCTTTGTCCTGACTTTGAGGGGGAGGATACTGATCAGCATCAGTATAGGGCAATCATTGGGTCTCTGATGTATCTCATAGCAAGTAGACCTGATATAATGTTTGCAATATGCATTTGTGCAAGATATCAGGCTGCTCCAAAGGTTTCTCACCTAGTCCCTGCCAAGAGAATCCTTATATACCTCAAGGAAGCACCTAAATTAGGTCTTTGGTATCCTAGGAATAGTAAATTCAATCTCTATGGTTACTCAGACAGTGACTATGGTGGTTGCAACATCAACAAGAAATCTACATCAGGAGGATGTCAATTTATTGGTGGAAGGATCATCTCATGGCAATGCAAGAAGCAATCCTGTGTCTCTACATCTACCGCTGAAGTTGAATACATTGCTACTGCAAGTTGCTGTGCTCAGTTGCTGTGAATTCAAAATTAGATGCTAGACTATGGATTTAACTTCATGAGTACTCCTATCCACATTGGCAACAATAGTGCAATTTCAATTACTGAAAATCCTGTAAATCACTCCAAGACAAAGCACATTGATATTAGGTACCATTTCATTAGAGACATTCATGAAAAGAACTTGATCAAACTAATCAAAGTTGATTCAAATGAACAATATGCTGATTTGTTCACTAAAGCTTTTGATAAACAAAAATTTAAATATCTCATTACAGCTATTGGGATGATAAATATTGATTAGTCTATCTCCCTTGAAAAACTTTTTGAAATGTGTAATGTATTTTGTCATAACAATCTAAGCCCTGTTACAATAGGTTAAACTTTTTAAGTATGAGTTTTTCCGAAGAGAAATTAACCTTTGGAAGATTCATTTTATATCTTTCAAAGCTAAATTCCTCCAAAGGATATCTTCTTCTTGGAAGAACTTTTAGTCTCGGAAGAAGCGATTGATTGTAGAACAGATCTACTTCCGAAGCATATAAAATTCTCCATTTGGAAAGATACTATCGAAAGTAAGAAATTTACCTTCGGAAGTAAAATTGGCTTCGAAAGAAGATTACCTTCGGAAATCCCTTATGCTTAAAAAGGACCTTATAGTGTAACGGAAACCTTTGGGCTCCACATAGTAAAAAGCAAATATTTTACTAATGATGTCGGAATCTTTTAATTGGTTTTTAATTTTACCGCCACTGTCACATTTTATCCCAAACCATCTTTTCACCTTATCCACTCCCAAAACCGCCATTTCACCTATTTAAATAATCCCGACTCTTCATTTTTAACTTTTTACCAAATTACTGTCCAAAGCTTCCTTCAACCTAAATTCACCCTGTTCAAACTTGTTTCATCTGCTATTTTCTTACAATGGCACTCAATCCTCAACATAACCATGTCGCATTTCTTCACTCGTCCAAGGATGCTGACTTCTCAGAAATCATCTCCTTTCTTACCCAATCTACTTACTTCACTGCTCTGACTGTGAACCCAATAATTTATTTGAATCACATGGAAGAATTTTGGGGTAACGGTTAAATAGTAATCCTAAATGAAGTTAGGGTTGTTAGGTCGTGCATTTCTGGCTAGGAGTTGATCATCACGAAACAACTCATCAGGGAGCATCTAGAGCTCCGCGATGAAGGCGTTCCTACAGTGTTCCCAAATCAGACCTAGATGACACATATCTCCAAATGGGATATGGTGGAGATGTGAGTAGATCTACAATTTACAAGTTCAACTTCTGTTCCATGTTGTTCTCCATTGCTTGTCAAATAAGTCTGGGGGATGGGATCAAATCCCGTAGAACTAGGATGCCTAGTTCATGGATTGGTGAAAAGTCTCTGCTTCAACTATTCAAGGTTTGTGCTGACCAACCTTATGGGGAACCTCAAGAGGGACACATTCTTCATGTATCCCAGGTTCATTCAGCACATTATCAGCTGTAAGTTGGACCAGAGTCAGATTGTCTGTGCAACTACTCTACATGTCCCTCAATTGAGACCGACCATCTTCAAAATCTTGAAGAGAGTGTCCACCAATTTCACTAGAAGACACACTGAGCTTCTTCTAGGTATGATTGAGCCAATGGCTCCTGGTGACATCCCTGTTATCCCCACAGATGATGAACCCACAACAACAACTACCTTTACTTTGCCAAATCTTCCTGCTCACCTAATCAAACAAACATATCAGAGACGCACCAAACGAACCCTTGTTCAGTCTACTTTGATTGAACAAGCCCTTCCTGTTCAAACCAAAAAGATTGTGGAAACATGGGCTCCCACTCAGTCGGAGGTCTCACTTTCCTTCTCATTTGACCTCAATATGGGATTTGAGTTTCCTCAGTCTCTAATCCCTGAGCCGAAACCCAAACTGAAAGCCCTCAGGATGAGTCATAACAGTCTCCTAAGAAGCCAAAATAGGACAGCCCCACCAAAGGCTCAATGCCAATAGACATTGACCAACGTCCCGGGTCATTAGGCATAACTTTCTTATCTTTTAATGACCTTTTAATCAGGACTGATGGGGAGATTACGTCTCTTCATGGCAATGAAGTTGATCCACAAAACCCTCTAACAGATCAACAAAGCCTAGAGGGACCTCTTGTCTCTAGCACACATCAATCAAACCCAACTGAGGTGAGTCCCACGGATGTGGAGGGGACTCATGTAGATTCAACTGCCACTACTAAAGGAGCCTCACTGGATCCTCAGGCCAGTGGCACCATCTTTGAGACTGAATCTATGGAAACCATGCCTTTTGATGACTCTGAAAGAGACATACTTAGGCAAGGGAAACCAGGGTGCCAAGAAACCACATTTGGTGGTGAGGATGAACATACTAGGTATGTTACCTCATCTCCCCGTGATTCTTTAAAAGAAGATGAGGGAAACATGCAACTCACCATTCAAGTCCTACTTTTTAAAGTCTTAAACCTTGAATCAAAGGTTAAGACTTTATAGGATAACTTTGCCACACAACAACTTAAGATTAAAAATATCAAGGCTCCACTAGCCTAGAAACAGATTGAGAGATCTGTCAGGCATGTACCTATTCAGGTCTCATTGACCTCTTCCTCTAACTCATCTAGCTCTCAAGATGATGCTACCAAAAAAGGGGAGAGTGTTTAGAGACAAACAATTATGGAACCACAAAGCCAAGCTTTATCTTCCTTATATACTAGATACCTAGCTCCTAAAACAACAGTCTTTCGAGAGTCTCCTCAAATTGTCCTACAAATGGATCCAAGGATGCTCAGGGATCTCAATAGGATTTTCTCTAAGTTCCTAATGAGATCTTCTTTAGATCAGCCTAGCCCTGATGCTGCTATGAATTACTTTAAAGCTGAAGTGCTTCAGAGGCTAAGTGCACCTTCTACCACTATGGAAGAAGTTGGTCAACCTAAGGCCCACATGGAACCTGAGATTGATTTATAAGGGGAAATGAGGACCGATGGCCCAACAACAGAAAGAGTTGGGACAGATAGTGCATTCCCTCAGACTTTCGAAGCTGAAGTCAAAGCCTCGGAAGAACAACTTCAATCTTCCGAAGCTGAGATGGAAGTTGTGGAAAGTCTATTATCCTTGTCCGAGGATCTAATCGTCACAGATGCAATTCTTGAGCTGGCATCTAAGGTGAATAGTGAAGAACTTATGAACTGACCCCTAGCTCAGACAACTTCATTATCTCCATCTATCATTTCTCAACCTGAACCCTCCATCCAAAAACCACCAAAGTCTAGCACTTTCGAAGATGTGAAAGGCAAGAAGAAGATGATTGTGGAAGAGCTTCAGGAGGATGAGAGGATTGAGAAACTTAAAAGGAAAAGTAGAATTCCAACCGGGATGTTGCTAGCTGCTAGTAGCAAAGCAGCTGAAGCCAACCAGGAGGCGTTCAATAACAAGAGAAGGGTGGAGATCATTGGCAAGCTCATCAAGCTTGGAACTATCAGTGAAGATGTACTCCTGCTACCACTAGAGGAGTTAATTAAGCTAGAAAAGGCAACAAGACTACTGATTGAATAAAGAGAAGAAGCAGCAAGGCTGGCCTTAGAGGAGGAAAGGGAAAGGAGGAGAAGGGAAGCTTATCTACAGGTTAGGAGGGAAAGGATAACTTTTCTAACCTCCAGGGGTTTCTCTCTTGAAGAACTATCTCCACATGACAATGACACGGTCCTATGTCTCTTCAACAAAGAGTAAGATCAATTGGAGAAAGAGAGGAAGAAAGTTGCAAGAGAAAAGCTGAGGTATAAGAAGAGAAAAGAAGAAGAAGCAAGGGTCATTGCTACTAAGAAGATAGGTGAGAAGGCCTGGATGAAGGATTATCTTCGGGCTCACGACTTCTTTGGTAGGCAAGCGGGTCCCATGTCTGAAAAGACACTACAACGACATGTCAGTGACATCAAAACTAACATTCGCTTGAAAAAAAGGAGATGTATAGAAGGGGACGAGGGATGACCATCAAACCAACACCTCAACCCCAACTTACAACCCAAACTCAACCGCAACCTCAACCTGAGCCTTACCTATTTCCTTTCCCTATCAAAACTAAACCCACTTCTGAACCTTACACCCCTGAACCATTACCAACCATCATACCTACCTCATCACCATAACCACCTCAACTAATCATCCTCCAACCTAAAATACTACCCAAAACCCAAACACCACTACCTACCCAACAACCATCCAAACCATCCCCTCAACCTTCTAAACATCTCTCCTAAGAAAAGTTTAAGGAGATCAAGATGAAGATAATCAAATGCACAACATTGAGCGATATCTCTTGTGAGGAGGATTCTGTCAAGCTGACTTATGTTGATGGATCCTCATGTTCCCTCACAAAAGATCAATTCCTTGATCTGCCAAGAGGAACACTAGACCAGGCTATAAACCTCCTTGGCCTCAACTCAGATTCACTCAATGATGAAGAAGCTAAGAAGGAAGCTATTGACTCTACTGGATACTAAGAAAGGGGACATACCCCTTGTTCCAAGAAAGAAGATAGTCAAGTGGAGGTTTGATAACTCTTCTCACAACTTTGTTGTTGAGAGAGAGAATTGCGAGGTGTACAGGCTTAATGCCTCATCTCTGCTACACTTAAGCAGATTTGACATTGTTGAGTTAGCAGAGAAACCATTCTCTAACCCCTCAAACTCTGAGGTAGCTGCTCACATCAGCCTTCATCTTGGTGAGCTGACTACTAGAACAAGATTGAAGAAGAGTTAAAACTGAAAGATGAGGAGGAGAGAAAAGGATCAACCTCCAAATGGTTGTAGATCCTGAACTTGAACCTATTGTTGGATGGGAGTATGACTATAACTCCCATCAACTGACTCTCTTCAGGGGGCACAACAAAGGGTGCATGCCATTAGGTTTGATAGACTGGATCTCCTATCCACTGATGACTTGCACAAACTTCTCAGCACAACTTCAGGATAGAACAAAGAAGCAGACAAACATCTTTTGTCCTTGGTGCAGAAAGTTTTGAGAAGCAAAAGTAAGTGAGGTTTTGGTAGCATCAGCCTAGGGGGAGTTTGTTGGATCTAGAAGGCTGGTGCAACCAAAACCAAACACTAAATTTATTTTGGTGCAACTCTTAAAGGACTTCCGAAGCTAAGTATAGAACTTCCGAAGGAAATGGAGTTCTTCCGAAGATAAAGTGCAAGATCAACTTCCAAAGGAAAACTCTAACTTCCGAAGACAAGGTATTCTCTTCCGAAGTTCAAGACTTAGAAGAACTAAAAAAACAATGGCTTCCGAAGTAAAAGTCCTCAAGCTACGGAAGAAGCAACCTCTTCCGAAGTATAAAAGGCTTCAGAAGAACTAGTTCTTCCGAAGCCAACTAACCTTCGGAAGATGCTGGTATGGACCAGTGGACATAAGTATGGTTCATCTGACACTCCGCTGCAGACCTCTGATGTACTGCATGATGTTTTCTCAAAAGGCCATGTAGTTGACCATACTTTATTCCTATAACCACCTTTACTTGTTAGCACTGTTACCAACTTTAGTTGGTGACAAAAGGTAAGTCATGGACATGTCATGACTACGATATCTTAGATACCTTAACTATAGCCATGTAGTATTTGCTTTAGTTATAGGATTATAGCTGGTATCAAAGTATAACCAGAATTAGGTGATAGTATATATAGTTTCTCATTGTAACTCATGTATTATGCTAGTAAGAGTCTTGTAAACTTTGAGTTGAGAAGTAATATATACAAGTACCTTAAAAATTATTCCTTGTGTTGATAATTTACTTAATATATTATAATCAACTCTTTGAGGGATTTTCGCTTCATCATAACCGTGTGAGTATAAGTGAGTTTGAGAGAAAACCAAGTGTTTAGTGACGTATATCGATCCTGCATTAACCTGTAAAACACCTATAATTTTGCAACATACAAAACCAAATTTTATTACATGTTATTTCGACTCATTGTGTAATATCATGTCATTGTGTAATATTAGTTAAATCATTATGACTAAACTTGACCATTTTGTTATGTATTGTGTTTTTTATAAATAATAATTTTTAAATAATACAATGCTAAAAATGTATTTTTCTTTACTTTTTTCTAGTTTATTATGTAATCCTGATCACTAATTATGTAATTCTTATCAAGCATTTTATTGTGTCTATTTCTAATTATCGAGTATAGTGCTAGTTATTGTGTTAATTATTATGTCTAATGTTAACTATTGTTTTTTTAATGGTTATTTTTAAATAACACAATCATGAAAATGTAATTTTTTTATGTTTCTTCTAGTTTTTTTGTGTAATTCTAATTAGCTTATTGTGTAATCTTCGTCAAAAACTCATTTTGTCTATTGCTAATTATCGAGTCTACTATCGGTCATTGTGTTACCCATTATATCTAATGTTAACTATTGTGTTATACATTTTGCTATTTCAAATTATAATTTTCAAATAACACAATGCTTAAAATATAAATTTTTTATATTTTTCAGTTAATTATGTAATTCTTATTATGTCATTGTGTAATACTCGTCAGCTCATTGTGTCATTTGCTAATCATCGAGTCTAGTACTCGTCATTGTGTTATCCATTGTGTCTAATGTTGACAATCGTGTTATGCATTGTGTTTTTTAAATAATAATTTTCAAATAACACAATAATTTGAAATGTAAACTTTTTATATTTTAAGTTTATTGTGCATTACTTTTTAGATAATTGTGTAATCATCATCAGTTCAGAAGATTACACAATGACCTTACGAAATTACACAATGAGTTCATAAAATCTTCGTTTTTATATCAACATTATACGCGTTTTAAATATTAAAAATTGCTTGTTTTTATGGTGTGATTTAAAAAAAATAATGTCATTATGTAAAAGTTAGGAATATTTAAAACATGTGAAACTTTAGAAGATGGACCATTACCAATTTTTCCACCCACCTAATTTGATCAAAAGGACATGTGTTAACATCTTAATAGTTTTAACACTTTTTAGTTTTACAAGAATTTATACTTGAATATTTTCCTATCATTTAAATATGTTGATGTCTACAAGTATGTTTATTGATTTTAAAGGTTTGCCAGTAAAATATTCATTGTTTCATACATTGCCCACCAAGTTTGAAAAGTGACTAAACTTTTAACATGAGTTTTAGTTTTGAGCTTCAAGAGGAAAATGTAAATCAGTAATTGTTTACAATGAACGACAACCTAATGGTGGTGGTAGGTATGCTCGTGATGGTTGTAGTGGTCTCAATGGTGTCCCTTTTTGGTTAATGAACGACAACCCCACGACGGTGGTGACTATGTTAACGGTGGTTGAAGTGGTGTCAATGATATCCCTTGGTGGTCTACAGATTGATTGAACTCATGGTTTACCATGGAGATATTTACATCAGATATCAGTCGCTGGAGGATTAAGCTTTCATCATGTTTGGTTATTTTGATTGATTTGGTCTTTGATAACTAATTACCGCTTCCATTGGAAGCGTTGCCATGAGTACGGGTAACATGTATATTTTAATATAGGAGGATTAATGTAACTTGAGTTCATAGTTGGAAATACCATCACATATTATAGTTGTTAAGATCTAAGTGGTGATTGCATGCGTATAGGTTGGCGGAGAACCCAAAAGAAGGATCAATTTATGCATTGGTGGTGATCAGAGCATGAGAAGTGTTTATGTTTTGTACGAGTTTTAAGTATTTAAACGTATGTTTATAATTTAATTCTCTTATAAAACTCAATCACTTTGTTTTAAGTTTGAATTGTAGGTGTAGGAAGCTTAAATAATGTTTCTAGGATTTCATGAAGATTGGATAACCTATGTGTAGAAAGAGAGGAAGAAAACTCCAAGAATGGTGTAAAAAATACAGAGGTAGCAAGCTATGCCCTATGATAGTAAGCTTACATTCTAAGATAGTAAGCTACATCGTTCTAGAAAAAAGGACGTTTTTGAGGACATAAGACTAAAGCAAAGAACATTTATTATATAGGGAAATGTGGTTTTCTAATGAATTCATATCGTGCAGTTCTTATTGTGATATGAACTTGGTAATGATGATATGTCTTGTAATATGCTATGTTATATTATGTATAACCTAAAGATGAAAGTGAAACTTAAAGAAATGTTACTGGGTCCATAATATGTACCTTTTTAAAGTAAATACTTGCAAGAAAAAGGTAGAGGAGGGTTGCATTTGTTGTGCCCTCGTGACAATAAAGCCTGGATTGGCATGTCAGTAAAGTAAAGGCCTGGACAGGCATGTCAGTAAGCCTTGGATTGACATGACAATAGTGGCCTAGATGGGTACGACAGTAAGGCCTAGATTGGCATGTTAGTAAAGTCCTGTGTTTGGATGTCACCGGCAATTGACGGATAATGAAAAGACATAGATATCAAATAAATGAAAGTATTGACGGTAAAACAATAGTCTGTGTATAGTAATGTTCGGATATGTGATGACTACTTTCGAATGATAAAGTTAATATATCTTACTAAAAGTTGATATAAAGTTGATATATAAATTTAATATATCTTACTAAAAAGTTATTTAATAATGTAAACCTAGAATTCACTCAACGAAGCTGACTTTTATATTTATATTAATTTGATAGGAGAGCTATTGGAATTAAGTGAATATGGGCATGAATTCTAGAAACTACTTGGCATCTGAAGGCTAACATCCATGATTAAGAAGATTATTAAGAAAATTTTTAAAGACTATTTGATATTTTAAAGACAATGTTAATAATTTATTAGAATTATGTTCTAATGGGTTGAAACTTAATGTACTTTTCCGATGCAATGTTTATCTAAATGAATGTTTTAAATCTATGTTTTGCTGTGAATAACCAACTATGAAGTTTCTTGGGATCAGGGCCTTAAACTTTCCATGGAAACACACACTAAACACACATGCACACAACATACACACACAAACACAACACTTGAAGCCTGCTTTCGCATGATGTATTTTTTCTTCAATCGCTAAACGATGTTCACATTGATACTCATGCTTTGACCATGTTCACACTTGTAATGCTTCATTTCTAGCTGAGAACCAATTTCATGACTACAAATGCAATCATATTCAACCGTTAGAGTACAAACTTACTTAACAAAAGAACATGCGAGAATATGGAACCAAGATTAATCTTTGCGTTTGGCAATAATCCGATTCAAGCATTCAAATCCAAAATGAGAGAAATCCATCTAATATTTCCTTCTAGCATTTAAACTACCAAAGATTTGGACAAGATGGGGGAGACAAGCAAGCTTGTACTATTATTAGCTTGCTTGGTTCTTATTGATGACAATGTTGTGGAAGCGTGTTTCTTTGGTGGCCGGTGGTAAGGTTTAAAGGGAGTTATACTCATTTTTTTATACATATTTATATTTACGCAAAAGTCCTTGAATTATTCCAAAGCAGTAAACCGACACTTAGAGTTGCACTTGATTTATGGGGCCTTTCATACTCGGGAGTTACACATGTATATTTGGTTTTTAGGTAGGAATTCACCACTAGTGTTCGACCAGATATAGAGAGATCAGCAAGGAAATATTATGTACTTTATCTAATATGAATACCTATCACGTTCATTTCACAATCTATTGATGAGGCATCAAATAGCTAATCCCAATCAGTGCAATTGAAGAATCCAAACCATCTAACCATTGATTAATCAACAACCAAAAAACTAGGTGCCACCTTAAAATCAAAACCAACCTCCTAACAACCAACAACCACCCTAGAATTAAAATCAAAATTATGCTGTTTGGGAGATTATGAAGATCTTGTGAGCATGCATAATGTTCACATGGATATTGAAAATTACGAGGATGAGTGGACAATAATGATGATGATATTTATGGTGATGAATGTGAGAATTAGGATGGCAATTCTGGTGGAGGTGATAGGTATAACGAGAATAAAAAAATAAGACTATTGCTTTGAGCTCCACGACCAAACTCGATTGATTTTTATGTTGCCCCTACCAATGCTCTATCACTAAAAATTGAAATGAGATAGATAATAATGTACCTGATTTGACTCCTACTCATCATTAGTGAGACTAAACATGGATGCGGTTGCTAACCTAAATATATCTATTCATAATTTTCACGTCTATCTATAGCCAACGGTCATAGACAAGGGGACTTCGGTGTGATAATGAGTCCTACTCACGCAACAAATGAGTCGTGTTTTCATTTGTATCCAAAATGTGATTCTAACATGTTTTCCCCAAAATATTTAAAAGTAAAGACCATTTAAAAGTGGGATCGTAAGACTAACCAGATAAGTTAACAACGTAGTAACCGAAAGCAAAGAGTATCTACCAGTAATGTTGTAGCCCAAATGTTAGTGACTAAAACATTAATTCTTAATGTTCATAAAGCACAATGAATTAGAGAATAATGTTCTGTCTTGAGAACCTTTTTAAAAAAATAATAAATTACTTATTTACAATTTGTAATTATTTCACAAATTATACCTTTGTAAAAATGTATTGAAAACTAAAAATAAGTATAAAAGATGTTGCAGTGGCCTTATTCACAATGATAATCAGTCCCTAGATGAAATAAGTAGTGACTGATATTAAGTCCTGAATAATAGACACACATTTTATTACTTCAAGGGGACATATTATTAAATATTTTATCACATTGGTTATTATTTGTCAATTATGATTAAATTATGGGGAGTAATGTTTAATTATAGTTAGTTTGGTTATTGTTGGTTAATTAAAATAAATAATGGCCAACTAATGTTGCTAGTGGCCTTGGGTTATGATCAATTAGAATCAATGATTGTTTATTAATGCTAATTATTGTCAACTAGGATCATAAATTGGTTAATTTTTGATTGAATATGATCTTTATAGGTCAATTAAAGTTAATGAGATTATTATTGTTCAATTATGATTAGTTAGGTTCATTATTTATGAATTCAAATAAATAATGGTGTTGAAAAGTGATCAGATCAGATTGGATCATATGTGATAGTGGTCAACTTGTTTTATGAAGATTCAAGCAAATAAGGACAATGAAAGTGTAGAAGATGAGTAGTTATGGTGGATAATCAACAAGAGTTACATAGATGATAAACTAAAAATTAAATGATTATCAAATACTATTAAATACTTATCACAAAATTATATTTACCTACACCTCACATGCTTTAAACTCTATAGATGAATGTGTTGGGTCGGATGGTACAACCAAAACAACACTTAGAAAGTTTTTGGTGCAACTGAAGAAAGTTTTCCAAAGATAATCTACACTTCCGAATCTAAAGCAAGAAGAACTTCCAAATAGAAACCAAGTCTTCCAAGACTAAGTAATTCCTCTTATGAAGTTAAACACTTCAGAGATTCAAGACAAAGACTTCCAAAGTATAAAGACTTGAAGATCAGCAGAAGTCTCGGAAGAAGTTGATTCTTCCGAAGTATAAATTGCTTCAGAAGAAATTATTCTTTCAAAGCCAGTTAACCTTTGGAAGAACCAACTATGATCCAGTGGACATGTAGTTGATCATACTTTATTCCACTGTTCACCATTTATCAGTTAGTATAGTTACCACGTTTAGTTGGTAATAAAAGGTAAGTGATGGACCAGTCATGATTAACTAGTCTAGGATACTATTTTATCTTACATACCTTACTTCTAACAATGTGGTATTTATCTAGTAGTAAGTTCCAACCGGTAATCTAAGTATAACCAGCTATAGATAGTAGTATATATAGTTTCTCATTGTAACTCAGTTAGTATGCTTGCAAGAGTCTTGTAAACTTTGAGTTGAGAAGTAATATATACAAGTATCTTGAAAGCCATTTCTTGTGTTCATTAACTTAGTATATTGTTATCAACTTATTCAAAGATTCTGCATCATCATCCGAGTGTGTCTAATTAAGTTTGAGAGTTAAACCTTGTGTTGAGTGACCAAAACTAATCTTGAAATTGATATCAAAGCTTTTTAGGCTCTTGATTGTGAGATATAACCATCCCAAGTCACCTTGTTTCATCACTCATTCACTTACTACACTCAAAAATGACCCTCAACCAAAAATCTTCTAAATCTGAGATGGGAACTATGACCAAGGCTCCTATTACCACCCTTGATAATTTCAAATCTTAGTTCAAATGTATTGAAGGTTTCATTAAGTATCAAGATGGAAAAATATGGAGATCTATCACTCATGGTACTTACAAGCCAAAGGTGGAGTCCTCGGTTGGTAATGGTTCCATAATAGAGAATGCTGTTGAAGACTACTCTGATGAAGACTTCAAGAAGATGGACATCGATAGCAAAGCCATGACAATACTGCTTATAGCCATACCAAACTCCATAATGGTAGGCTTTGAGCACTGTTAATCTGCCAAAGAACACTTTGATTCTTTGACATTGATGTAATTAGGTTCCACCAAGTCCAAAGAGTCCAAGAGATATAACTAAAGCAGCAGTTCGAAAACTTCATTCATATTGCTTGAGAGACCCTGAGTCAGCAATACTTAAGGTATATGGACTTAATATCCTCACTTCAGTCTGTGGGCATGACGCTTGAGAAGAGAGATCTTGTAAGGAAATTCATGGGTGCACTTCCTCGTGAGTTGACCTTTTATTATGTCTCAATCAAGAGGGCTAAAAACTTACACTCTCACCATGATCGGATTGTATGGCATCCTTGATGGATTTTGTGTGGAAAGGAGACTCAGAGAGGCCACCAAATGAGCAAAACCTCTAGCCTTCCTACTAGCAATGCTTTACTCATTGCTAAAGGCTCAAGATCTCCTAAACCCTAACAATACTTGAGCTACCCTCAATAGCCTTAACCTTCCTTTGGGCCTTACATCACCTTTCTTGAGACACCCAGGTCTTAACAAGATTAACAAAGTCCCTTCCAGGACAGTTATGCCTTTGTTTCAAGAAATGGGAACTCTTGAGATTTTCAATTCTGATTTGATGATCTCAAGTGCTTCAGCCAGATGATGTAGAATATATGGACATTGTCCAACAAATGGCTCTTTTAACCTATAAAGCAAAGAAGTTCTTTAAAAGAATTGGAAGACAGTTCCATCAAAACCCAACCAACAACAAATTTGGGTTAGACAAATGAAAGTCCAAGTGCTATAACTGCAACCAACTTGGTCATTTTGCAAAGGAATTCAAGGCTCCAAAGTCCAACCCCGAAGCCACTCAAGCCTCCTATTGATACACATGTCCCTAGTTTATGTGTTTAATGTAAAAGTCTGTCATGGCTTACATATGTATAATGAAACAATGTAATAATACATGATTTGTGCTTTGATGTTTACATTTATATGATTCATATATATAAACTTATTATATAGGTTTGAAGTTGTTATATGATGATTCATGCTAATGAACCATTGAAGTTGTTATATGATGATTCATGCTAATGAACCATACTTATGGACCATATGCATGAATACATCATGCTAATGAACCAGTCGCATGGCTGAACCAGACGACTGGATCAGTCGTATGAGTGAGACATGAGATTGACTCGGTCGCACGACTAAACTTTCAGTCGTGCGTATGAATTAGTCGCATGGGTCAGTCGCACGATTGAACCATGTTAATGGGTCAGTCGCATGACTGAACCATGTTAATGGTTAATGGTTCAGTCGCACGAATGAAGACTGCAAACCTATAAATACCACTTAATTCGTGGAAAAAGAGACTTTTGACACATACTCATAACCCAGCCATCCAGAGCGTCCTGAAAGCCTATTCCAAGTTCATAGTTCACATCTGATCATTTTCTACTTGTTTTAACGTTTCTTTAATCGTTAGATTGATCGAGATTGCGTTCTCACTGATTGGATTGCCAATCAAATAGGATTCCGCATTATTTGATCTGGTTTCACGCATAATTAGTTAGTACTCTGTACGTACACGGTCCTAACAAGTGGTAAGAGAGCTTTGGCTCTTGATTTTGCGTGTGATTCGATTAGTTTCGGTGTAAAAATCACGTTTTTCGTTCAAAAGAGTCATTATTTTGAGTCAAAAAGTGTTTTCGACGTCTCCAGGTCTTAAAGTTTACGTTTTTCGGCATACGACAGATTAGGGTTCTTAAAAAATCGTGTTTTTGTGTCAAAGTGTCAAAAACCTTCGTTTTGCAAAAATAGCAACCTTCAGTCGCACGATTGGCTCAATCGCACGACTGAACTCAATCGCACACCCCATTCGCACGATTGAACTCTGTCGCTCACTCATTAGTACGACTGAACAACCCCATTCGCTTGTCACCAATCGCACACTCCAGATGTACGACTGAATCCAATCGCACGATTGAATTCATTCGCACACTTCAGTCGCATACTTCATACGCACGACTGAAAAATTTCTGTCGTTTGAGTCCGTTCGTCCATTTCAATCACATGACTGAGCCATCCGCATTGGTCATCCGCATTTGTCCAATCGCACGATTGACTCATCCGCATTTGTCCAATCGCACGATTCACTCATCCGCATTTATCCATTCGCACGAGTGAGCTAGTCTAGTTTTAAAGTTCAAAGTTGAAAGAGATGGAAGATCAGTTCTCTACTTTTACTCCCGGAAGGGACTCTCACATCCAGAACCTTCTGCTTGTGGAAAATGAAATTGGGAATCACAATAAACCACCAAAACTTATAACGTTAGATGATTACCCACAATGGAAACATAGGTTTGAGATCTATCTAAATGGAGTTGATCCCAATCTTTGGGAATCAATTGAGACAGGTTATAGCATGCTAGTCGGTGCTGATGGTGTTAAGCTAACTTTGGGAGGTATGACTAACAACCAGAAAGCTAAGTACAATGCTGAAAAGAAGGTGTATGCCCTGTTGACTCAGTCGATACCGAAAGATAGCTTTCATCAGTTCTCTGAGAACAAACTGGCGAAAAAGTTGTGGGAGGCTTTGGAGAAAAGATATGATGGGAATGCAACATTAAAGGCATTAAAGGAAAAGGCTCTCAAGAAGGAGTTTGATTACTTCTCCTCAATAGGGAAAGAAAGCTTGGACGATATTATCGACAGATTCTACCATCTGATGAGTGAGCTGCACACTCATGGGGTAACAACGTCTATGGAAGATAAACTGTCAAGTTTTGCAGATGGTTTGCCGTAGAAATGGGACTCAATTGTTTCTAATCTGAGACAGAACAATATTCTTGCAAAGTTAGACATAAATGACTTCATCCTGAAATTAAGGGAGGAGGAACTGAGAATGAAGTACAGGTCACAGAAAGGATCCTACGACCGGAATCCTTCACTTTATAACTCATCTCCCACTCCTACCAGTTCAAGAACACCACTTCAAACTGCCTTTGTGTCTAGTTCCGCAGCTCCTTCCCAAACCACTACTTCAGGATCATCTTGCACCCAATATATAGTGCTTGAAGCCAATGCTACTAAGTTGAAGACCGATAATCTAGGTAATATTACAGTGGAAGTTGCAAAGGAACACATGGATCTTCTAGCAGCTGTTGTTCTTTCCTATGATGGTCTAGTGCAGGGAAGATCGGAAATTGCCATCTTGCAGATGAAGATTACGAGCAGGTGGACGAAAATGAACTAGAGAGAATGGATATCATGTGGGCCTTGGCGAGTGCTGTCAGAAGGGAAAAAAAGTTTGTGAAAAAGACAGGACTGAATTTAGTAGCCACAAAAGAAACAACCTTTGGTTTTGACAAAACCGAAGTTACCTGCTTTAATTGTGGTGAAAAGGGGCATTTCAAACATGAATGTGTAAAGCCCAAGAAAACAGGTAACGGAAATCCGTTCTCAACCTTCAACCTTCAAGACAAAGACAGGAGTGGAACAACCTCGTCAAGCAAAGAGACAAAGGCCTTGACTGCTCAAGGTGACGAAGGGCATGACTGGACCTTCCGTTTTGTGTCTCCGGGTGAATCAAAATTGCCTGTGTCAAGGGATTGGATGACGGCTCTGCGAGTGAAGGTGAAATTATAGTTGAACAAGCAATGTTAGATAACGAAGAAGTTGTGAATGTGGTAAATCAACTGATTGAAGAAGAACTCAGAGTGACATGTTCAGAATCTCCAGCATCCGAAGAGTCTAACTCTTCATTGATGGCTGATTCAATTGATTCTTCACAGGTAAGTATGAAAGACCAACCTTTTGAAAATCATACTTGCATTGAATGTAACAAATTTAGAGAAAGCATTGATTTGACATTTTCTAGGTTATTAGACCACAATGATAGCTTAGTAAATGATTTACAACTATGCACAATAGCTAATCGTATTTTAAAACAAAATGAGTGCAGTTATAAAGAAAAAAATAGAACTTTTAAGTAAACAACTAAGGGAAACCGAGGTTGTTGCTTTTAATCAAGAAAATAATATAAAGTTTTATTTAAATTCTTTAGAAGAAACAAAGAAAAGAAAAATCAGTTTTAGAATTCGAAGTAAATTCTTTAAAACAAAAACTGCACAGTTGGACCAGTTCTTCTCACATAGTTCAACACTTAGTGAAAGAACGAAATAATGGGGAAGGGTTGGATTACAAAGTAGTTCCACCACCA
>BJCM01070483.1:0-12479 GCA_018326385.1 Flaveria bidentis
AAGACCTACTTTCTAAAGTCTCAAACCTTGAATCTAAGGTTAAGACTTTAGAGGATAGGTCTGCCACTCAGCAACTTGAGATTAACAATCTCAAGGCTCAACTAGCTGAGAAATAGATTGAGAGATCTGTTAGGCATGTACCCATTCAGGTCTCATTGACCTCTTCTTTTAGCACATCTAGCTCTCAAGATGATGCTACCAAAAATGAGAAGAGTGTTTAGAGGCAAACACATGTGGAACCATAGAGTCAAGCTTTAACATCTCTAACTTCAAGACACCCTATTCATCAAGCAACACTTTTTCCTGAGCCTCCTCCAATTGTTCTTCAAATGGATCAAAGGATGCTCCAAGACATAAATAGGTTCTTTTCCAAGTTCCTGCTTGGATCTTTTATTGAACAGCCAAGCCCTAATGTTTTTGTGGCATACTTTGGAGCTAAAGAGCTTCAAAGGTTAAATGCACCTTCTACTACTGTTCAAGAAGTTGGTCATCCTAAGGTCTACATGGAACTTGAGATTAATTTCGAAGGGGAAATGGAAACTAATGGCCCAGAAACTAAAATAGTCGAGACAAAGAGTGCATTGCCATAGACTTCCGAAGCTGAAGTCAAAGCCTCGGAAGAACTATTTCAATCTTCCAAAGCTGAGATGGAAGCTGCGGAAGGGCTATTTTACCTATCCAAGGATCTAGTTATCACAGATGCAATTCTAGAACTAGCATCTGAGGTGAACATTGAGGATTTTCTCAACCAACCCCTCACTCAAACAACAGCACTACAAAAAGCTCCAACCACAATCTCTCAACCTAAAACTTCCATTCAAGAACCCCCATAATCTAGCACTTCCGAAGATGTCAAAGGAAAGAGGAAGATGAATTCGGAAGAGCTTCAGGAGGTAGAAAGGTTAAAGAAGCTTAAGAGGAAAGGTAGACTCCCAACTGGGAAGCTGTTAGTTGTAAGCAGTAAAGCAGCTGCAGCCAACCAGGAGGCTATCAACAATCGTAGAAGGGTGGAAATCATTGATAGCCTTGTCAAGCTTTGAGCTGTCAGTGAAGAAGTGCTTCTGAAACCATTAGAGGAGCTGATTGAGTTTGAGAAGGAAAACCTAGCGGAAATTGAACAAAGAGACGAGGCAGCAAGGTTGGCCTTAGAGGAAGAGAGGGAGAAGAAGGAAAAAGAGGCTGACTTGCAGCTAAGGAGGGAAATGATAACTTTACTGACCTCCGAGGGTTTCTCTCAAGAAGAATTATCTCCATATGAATATGATATGATCTTATGGCTCTTTAACAAGGAGCAAGATCAAATGGAGAAAGAGAGAAAGAAAGTTGCAAAGGAGAAACTAAGGGTGAATAAGAAGAAGGAAGAAGAAGCAGGGCTCGCTACTGTGAGGATGATAGGTGATAAGGCCTGGATGAAGGACTATCTCTAGGCTCATGGCTTCTCTGGTAGGCAAGTGGGTCCCATGTCTAAGAAGACCTTGCAGCGATATGTCAGTGACATAAAGGTTGACATTTGCTTAGTGAAAAGGAAGGGATGTATAGAAGGGGACAGGGGATGATCTTCAAACCAACACCTCAACCCCACCATAACCTGAACCAACCCCTTTCCTATTTCCCATTAAAACTGAACTCACCTCTAAACCATACACCCCTGAACCTACAACATCCTCCATACCTGTCCCATCATCACAACCACCTCAACTACCTATCCTCAAACCCAAAGTACTTCCTAGAACCCAAACACCACTACCTGCCCAACAACCACTCAAATCATCCCTTTAGCCTTCCAAACATCTTTCCTTAGAGAATTTTAAGGAGATCAAGATGAATCTCATCAAGTGTATAACTTTGAGTGAAATCTCTTGTGACGAAAAGTCTTTCAAATTGACTTATGTTGACGAATTCTCATGTTCCCTCACAAGAGATCAATTCCTTGATTTGCCTAGAGGAACACTAGCCCAAGCCACTAAACTCCTTGGCCTCAACATTGATTCCCTAAACGATGAAGAGAAGAAGCTAAGAAGAAGGCTGGTGAGTCTACTGGATTCCAAGAAAGGGGATAGAGTGCCAAGTAATTCCCTTGTGCCAAGACAGAAGATCATCCAATAGAGGTTCGAGGACTCTTCTTACAATTTTGTTGTTAAGAGAGATAATGACGAGATAAACAAACTCAATGCCTCATCTCTGCTACACTTAAGCATATTTGATATTGTTGAATTAGCAGACAAGTCATTCTCCAACCCCTCCAACTCCAAGATAGTTGCTCACATCAGGAATTATTTAAGCAGCCTTCATCTGGCCGAGCTGACTGCAAGGACCAAGATTAAAGAGGAGCTGAAACTGAGAGAGGTCAGCAACCAAAGGCAAAGGCTTTCTTCAAATGGTTAAAGGTCCTAACCTTGAATCCATAGTTAGATGGGAGTATAACTATAACTCCCCTCAACTAACTCTCTTTAGAGGGCGCATGTCATTTAGAGTGACAGACTGGATCTCCTGTCCACTAATGACTTGTACAAACTTCTTAGCACAACTTCAGAGAAAAACAAAGAAATGGATAAACATCTTCTATCCCTGGTGCAAAAGGTTTTGAGAAGTAGGAATAAGTGAGGTTTTGATAGCATCAACTTAGAGGGAGTTTGTTAGATCTAGAAAGGCTGGTGCAACCAAAACCAAACACTTAGATAATTTTGGTGCAACTAATAAAGGACTTCCGAAGCTAAGTGTGGAACTTCTGAAGGTAAATGGAGTTCTTCCGAAGACAAGTAGAAGATCAACGTCCGAAGGAAAACACATACTTCTGAGGACAAAGTCTTCTCTTCCGAGGTTCAAGACTTAGAAGATTCCAAGACAATGATTTCCGAAGTAGAAGTCCCCAAGCCTCAAAAGAAGTCGCCTTTTCAAAAGTATAATTAGCCTCAGAAGAACTTGCTCTTTCGAAGCCAATCAACCTTCGGAAGACACTGCTATGAACCAGTGGACATAAGTATGGTCCTTCTGATACTCCGCTACAGACCTCTGATATATTGCATGGCGTTTTCTTAAAACCCATGTAGTTGACCATACTTTATTTAACCATTTACCTTTATCAGTTAGTACAGTTGCTAACTTTAGTTGGTGATAAAAGGTAAGTCATGGACATGTCATGACTACCAAATCTTAGATAAGACATTATCTAAGATACCTTAAATCTAGCTTTGTAGTATTTGCTTTAGTTATAGGTTTCCAGCTGGTATCAAAGTATATCCGGCTGTAGGTGATAGTATATATAGTTTCTCATTGTAACTCTTGTAATATGCTTGTAAGAGTCTTGTAATACTTTGAGTTGAGAAGTGATATGTACAAATACCTTGAAAATTATTTCCTTATGTTCTTTGTTACTTACTATATTATTATCAACTCTTAGAAGAGATTCTGCTTCATCTAAAACCATTTGTGATTAAGTGAGTTTGAGAGAAAAACCAAGTGTTAAGTGACAAATATTGATCATGCAATCGGTCATAGGGGTCACTCGGGGATAAACGCCACTATTTAGCGGGTTAAAGGGATGTTTTTTTGAAAGGAAATTTTGAAGGTCAGTGGTGCATGATTGCGATGTGTGGATGCGGGCTAAACATGAGAATGTGGTCTTGTCGGGATCTTTACAACCCCTTTCGATACTAGATACAGTTTTTTCTGACATTTGTATGGATTTTATTAGGGGATTGCCAAAGGTTAAAGGGAATGATACAATTTTTGTGGTGATTGATCTTCTCATAAAGTACAAGGATTTTATGGTTTTAGGTCACCCATTCACAGCTAGGGAGATCACTGCAAGCATTATGTGTGTCCCAATTCCATTAATTATGAACAAGACCTGATATTCTTGAGCTTGTTTTGGATGGAGTCCTTAAAGCTTCAAGGGATTTTAGCCAAAATTTTAATGGCTTACCACCCACAGCTGATGGACAAACAAAGTTTGTTAACAGGTGCTTGGAAGGTTATCTGAGATATATGGTGATGGAGAGACCACATATGTGGGTCAAGTGGGTGTCATTGGCAAACTGGTGGTATAACGCCACATTTCCTTCATCCTTAGGAAGGATTCCCTTCAAGACTTTATAAGGGTACTGCCACCTGTTACATATTCCCTATAGTCCTAGGGATGTGACGGAATAGTACGTTGATGAGATGATACACAGGGAAGTAGCCCTGAAGATTATGAAACAATCATTAGTTATGGCTCAGAATAGTATGAAACAACAAGTCGATAACCACCACACTGAACGAGTTATTGAACCCGGCTTGTGGGTGTACTTAAAGCTTCAACCGTACATGCAAAATTCGTTATGAGTCCATAAACACTCAAAGCTCACACCTAGATACTTCACCTGTCGTTCACCAAGGGCATTTCATGGACGGGTTTTATGGGGCCTAGATGACTAAAACGTGTGTTGCTTTGTTTTTTTATGAGTTTTAGTTGGTTGTTTGTGGGAGGGATGGTGTTGGGGATAAAATTTGATTATGAGAATGATAGAAAAAATTTAGTAAAAAGCTGATGTGACATGCTAACTGAGTTCGTTTGTAGGAAGGGGCCATTGTGCATTATAAACACTCTAACAATCATCCATGACAGACTCATTAGAGCAACCATTACCACTGTCATAATTGTTGGGTTCAACAATAGAATAAACTAAAGCATACCAAATAATAATCAGTACCGACTGAAGATCTCATTTTACAAGTTCAGAGACCAAGTTGATCACAACAAAAAAAACAATACAACACGATTCACTTGACCAAGTTAACATCAAGACATAAAGAAAAATCAAAATTAGGTCATGATATAATAATAGTGACCCACTAGTGTATTTTTGCAAGTGTGGCTTTTTTTGTGTGTTTCTCATGGTGTGATCACCACCCAAGGAAAATTTATCCTTCGGGTGGGTTTGATCTTCATCATCCATCTATGATTCTCATTGTAATTTGTTCAACAACATCAATGAAATCATAACATTATATATTATCCATCTCTTTTTTTTTTATTCAAAAGTATACACCCATCTTAATTTTGATTTCTAGATCTGATAATGATGAATACTAAGATTCCAAGCTCAATGAATCTGAAATTTTGATTCAGCAACAACCACCGTCAGTACATATCCACCCACAATGGGAGTCCTTCGAGTATGTCCTCATTCCCCTACAAAAACTCATATTCACTAGCGCTTCACAAACCCTCACCTCCATCCGTCACAAATTGCTCCAATTTTCCCCCACAGGCACAGGGTACCATTGCATCACCTTTGTCGCTGTTGATGAAACCCTATAGATCTCACCTGAACATGCTCGTCTTGTCCTTGAAGCGATTGCGTCTATTCTCCCATTTGATTCGGATCCCAACGTTAAAGCGAAGCTTGATGAGGTTGATGTCGTTGGTGTAAGTGTCTGCGATCTGATGATGTTTTTGTACATACAGTCGTATAACCGACGATAACACACACATGAATGTATGTCTTTATGTAACGTTTAATGCTACTTAGCTGCGAAATAATGCATTAAATTTCATAATTTGCAACTATAATCTGGAATTTAGATTCAAGTAACATGCTTCCTTTGGACGGAAGATGATAACACACACATGGATTGATTTCTTTATGCATTATATATATGTGTTTAAGTAATATTCTTATTTACCATGTAGAAAATTACCTTTTTAACGATAGTGTGCTATCTTTATTCTTTGTTTAATAAAGTACATGCTTCACGCCAAGTGAAAATACATAATGGTTTGTCACTATTATGAATCCTAGAGATCTTAGTAAGTGGTTTGAGTTGTTTGACCTTTCAAACATTTTATACTTTCTTGACAGAATCTCTACCTAGTTCATAAATTGCCCAGTATGCTTCAATATTATACTTATTGCCCCTATTTTGCTTAAAGCGAGTACCTTTCTGGTTATCATTATTGATAAAGCTTGTCAAGAAATTAAGTTTCCATCAAGTTGCTTCAAGAATACAATAACAGCCCAAAATGTTATGAAGGCATACCTTTCTAGAATGAAGCCTGTGAAGGCGATAAATTTGCATCCTACAATCCTAAAGTTGGGGTGTGCCTTGAGTTTAGGCTAACAATATTCAGCAGTAAAATTTTCATCTTTTTTCCCATTATTATAAGACTTAATCAAGCTGATTCGTAATCAACAGATAATAATAATTGAATCTTACGATTGTTATCTTCATTCGAAATCAGATTAATCAATGTTGATGTTCAGATCATACCAAAACATTCAATTCTGAAAATTCCGATCGAAAGGATGACGAACAGAGAAACAAAAGAAGTTTTATGTGGCAAGAAAGATTAAAACGAAAATAAAACTCTTCACTGATCATATCAAACGCATCAAAGGAGATCGAGATTGTCTCAAAATCTATTGGAATCAAAATTGGAGATTTGTTTGAAACTTTGAAGTAAGTCGGCGGTCGGCACAGTTGCATCGGAACCCAAGGTCAAGGAAAAGTCAAAATTAAAGGATCTCAAAAGGGCAGATTAGTTTTCAAAGTTTCCTTTAAATTTCTGGTTATTTTAATATTTATTTTGAGAAAGGTAAAAAAACCAAGGTCGAAACAAAAATAATAAATTTGAAAACTGTTTCCAACAAAACAATTAGACATTTGGTTTTAAACGGAAATCAAATTTAAAATGGATTCCAACATAAATAGCAAGTGTCAAAACTGAATCTACAAGATTCGTATAGCAAGTAAGAACCGAACCTTTGTAGTTCACATAACAAGCAAGAACCGAATCTTTGTGGTTCATATAGCAAGCAAGAACCGAACTTTTATGGTTCAGCAAACAAGAACCAAACCCTTGTGGTTCATTTAGCAAGCAAGATCGACCCAATCTTGGTTCAAAAGCAAGCAAGAGAAACCATAGTGTTTCAAAGCAAACAAAAAGGACCCGTGTGGTCAAAGCAAGCTAGAAAGACACGTGTGGTCAAAGCAAGCAAGAGAGACTCGTGTACTCATAGCAAGCAAGATAGAACAATTTCGGTCAAAGCAAGCAAGATAAGCAAGAAAACCGTAGCAAGAAAGAAAGAACGTTGAAAGATTAAAACAAGAAAGCGAGATTGTTCATCATTTGAATTGATTAGTAAGAAGCAAGTGCAAGTTAAAGTAAGTTTAAAAACAAGATAGTATAAAGACGATCCAAGAAATAAAGAAAGAAAGCATGGAAGGAAAATCAGTAAGTACATCGACATCAATGCATAAACAAGAGAACATATCACTCCAATGTCCTAAATTAACCGAGTCAAACTACACCTCATGGGCACTTTTAATAGAAATGATTTTAAAGGCTTATGGTCTTTGGGAAACAATTGATCAAAAGGAGATGTAGATGAAAAGAAAGTGCATACGACTAAACCAATGATCTTCCAAACACTACCCGAAGATATATTAATGCAAGTTGCACAATGTGAAAATGCAAAATAAGTTTGGGAATCAATTAAAGTTCGACACCTTGGAGCAGATCTAGTTCAAAAGGCACATCTACAAACTTTAAGAAGCGAGTTAGAAACATTGAAGATTAAAGAAAATGAAACCGTAAGTAACTTCGCAAGCAAGTTACGCAGCATAAGAGCCAAATTCAAAAGTATTGGCACTACTCTTAAATATAAGATAATCGTAAGGAAGTTACTTAATTCGGTTCCTAAGAAGTTTCTACCAATAATGGCATCTATGGAGCAATATTCAGAAATAGATAAAATGCCATTTGAAGAAGTAGTGGGGAAAATAACAACATTTGAAGGATGCCTCAAAAGTCATGATGAATTAGAAGGAAGCCATCAAACTAAGCTTCTAATGGAAAGTACAAATAATCAAATTCGTAGTAGAGGACGAGGAAGGAACTTCAACACAAGACAAGCAAGAGACTTCACCAAAGAAAGAAAAGATCAAGAGAAAAATATGACTCAAGAAGGCCAAAGACAAAAAAACATATTGAGATGTTATGAATGTGGAGGATTTGGTCATTTTGCATATGAATGCACCAAATGGAAGAACAAAGAAAAAGAGGAAGCTTATTTTATTCAATCCGAGGAAGATGAACCTATGTTATTATGAAGTGGAAAGATGAAGGAATGTTAAATTTAAGAGGGAGATTAATGGGTTAAATTTAACATCCACCATCACCGGCCCATTCCTTCCACCGCAAGTTCCACACCACCATCACTTAACACCGTTAGTAGTTAGGGTTAGTTAAGGTATAGATACCCCACTTGAATTTGTCATTTGTATGTGTACGCATGATTATACAATAGAAAGTTTCTCTCAAATTTATCTTCTACACATCATAATTATAGTATATTTTGATTCCCCAATGCCAACAATACTTATATCATTCTTACAAACATGTTTACTTGTCTTTTATATTTTGATTGATTGTGGTATGATTTGGAATAATACACTTTAAAAGTTTATGAAGCATGATAGAAATGCTAACTTGTTGAAATACTGATAGGTGTTATAGTTGCCTTTTATTTTTCTAGATTACACACACAAATGTAATGAAGGTTTTATGCATGACAAATACACTTATATTAATACCTTGATTCTATCGAGTGCTTATATGAGCATACCATTGCAATAAGCATCTTGTGCGTAGCAATAGCACGAGTCTATGCCATCACAGTCTAATGAGGAAGCTTATCGATTACTTTATTGCTAATTATTGAACTGTTTGTTGATTTTTGGCTAATAAAGATGTTATTTATCTAGAAAGTAGGAACCCTTTTGTAAAAGCTTATTAACCTTGTGTCCTGTCAATACATGCATGGTAAATTGAATCTTGCATTGTTTTTAGATTTATCTATACATTACGTTAGCAGTTGAAAATATAAACATATGCAAATGATTAAATGGTAACTCTTCCTGTCATGCATATGATAAATAGTTTACTTGGGCTACAAGGTAATTAAAGGTAATCATACCTGAACTCACTTGAGTTTTTAACTAAGCGTTTGGTTTTGGTCAGTTTTGTGTTACAATTTATAAGAAAACTAATAGTTCATTCAAGAGTTTCAGCTTTCAAGTTCCAACCCAACTAAACAAAATAACAAATAAAACATACAAAATAAGTTCAACAAAATAGAAATTTAAAATACATGAAGTTCAACAAAGTAGCAAATGTTCTTTAAGAACACCAGTTTTTGGCGTTAAATTCTAATGTTTAAAGCTTTAATCATTTTACCATGTTATCATATTATGTGCCAGTGGTGATAACCACCCTAGTATTTTCTCCAATGCTTTAGCAAATATTCTTTAAGAACCTAATCATTAAAAAAATATCTATTCTCAATATATCACGATTAGGAACAACCAAACAATTTGAACTTCGGACTTCGAAGATGGATTGTCGGAGGCAAGGATACGCAGTCAGCGTGCCAGAGGTCAGCGGTCGGCAAGGAGGTGGGGGAGATTTGGGTGACGGCCGGTGATGGGTGAAATGATGTAAGGGTTGTGAAAGGTAATGGCAGGAAAAGTTTAGTTTTGATCAACGTCGTCCGGACAATTTTAAGGTGGTGAAGTATTATTCCCCGGGGTTTGCCTTTTCAGCTCTTAGCCCTACCAAGGTAGGTGTATAAATTATTGATCAGAGTTATGCACTAATCTTTTATGCATATGCGACCATACTTTGTAAACTGATTTGAAAGCCAACACTACCACTAAACTGAGCAAAACCTTGATTGTACTAGAAGATGTACGCAAGGTACATGACTTATAACGCTGAAGTGGCATTGTGAATTGGAAAGTTCAAATCTATATATAGTTTTGAGGTACCTATTTTATAATAAATGACTTTTGATCATAACACTTTTGAGGTTCTTATTTCTAAAAAAAGTTTTTATTCTACTAAAATATACGAATCTTTATGCATGGTGAACATGTTTTTGCTTCTCACATCAGTAGAGAAGGTTGTCGTATGATATGTATACGTTGAACAAAATACAAAAGGTTTAAATATGCTTCCATATAGAAGTATGTTTTTATAATATTAACTGAAAGAAGATGAGATTTAGATCCTATCAAATCGAGGGATGCGTCTGGATATGAACATATCCTAGAAGAAAAAGAACATGTACGGGTCTGGCTACTAGTATGGCGAACACGACACATGTTTATGTTTGTGATCCCATGGATGGTGCCACTTGTTGCTACAACTAGGTTTTGTTGGTCTATAATCTTTATCATCAAAGACATCATAAGTTTATGTTACAAATATTATGTATGTGACATTATTATGTAAATTATGTGTATAGTATAAGTTAGAAAGATATGGCGGTTAGTGGTAGTTATCCTATCAACCGGCATCCTTCATGTATATATAGGGGCATGTACATGCAATATGATTATCGATTTCTATCAACAAGTTTATGAACCCTATTCATACGAAGTTATTGTGCGTTGTTTGTGCATATGTTTTAAGAAACCAACATGGCATTAGAGCAACATGATCATCAGACCTGTGAGAAGAGAAAGCGCCCAGTGATATGGCCAGGAAGATCATTACCGATTCATCTAGTGATTAAGTCAGAAAAGTTCGATGATGTTCATGCAGATTACAAGACCAAAGGGTGTGTGGATTCACCCTTATTCCAAGGCACATCTTCTATGTAGAAGGGCAAGGAGAAGATGCAGCGAGGATATGATCATGAGGATCATGAGGATATAAACATCAAGTCTGACTTGAACCACAAGAACGATCAAAATCCAGAAGTCACTAAAACTACTTACAACAACAAACCCGATGGAAGAGAAATCAATTGGAAAATCCTGAAAGGTATGTGTTGTTCTTATTATAAGCAACTGTTCTATTACAGAAAGGATTGCCCAGAAAGAATAGGGAAACTGGAATTTATGGTCAAAGGAACGGATGGAAAAACTTGGAAGGAAATTTGGTACGCAAGTGTAAACCGAAAACATCACGCATGGACACTGTGTATTATATCCCAACACCTAAAAGAAATATCTTAAGTGTTGAAAGGCTAGTCACACAAGGTTTCAAAAAAAGATATAAGGGTGATGTATGCTATGTCTCAAGGAACCTGAAAGAAAAGCCGATTCAAGAAAAGAAAACAATCCTAGTCGACATCCATTGTTGGAAATGCAATGATTTTCATCAGCCCTATATGTGTCCAAATATGGAAATGATTATGTGACTCCAAGGAAACGCTCTCAAGACAAAGGAAAGTCGGTCAAAGTTGATAAAGTTGACGAAGTGTATGAAAGAAACATGTTTTGGAAACACTTTAAAATGTTCTCAAAGAATCATGATAAAGATGGTGCAAGTACTAGTAGAAAAAAAGGATCTATATTATATCCCACAAAAAATCTACAGTGGAAGATAGTCTAAAATTCATGGACTTAATTCAAATCGCCACTCAAGTTGAAGTTCATAAAGGAAGGTTCGAACAAGAGTTCAACCGAATAATATCGTGGTTTATGAAAGACTTCTTAAATCTTAACCTTTATATTCCAATCCCACCGTGTGATTATCTAGGAAGAAACATTAATAGATCTCTTCATGACAGTCAAGGAATTTGGCGGATTTAAATTGGTTAATGAACATAATTTATGGGTGCAAATCGCAATATACATGGGTTATGCATTTGGTGTTTCTAAAATACAAGATGGAGACCCGATTGTGGAAAATTTGAAGATGGCATACCACAAGTATCTAGAAGTGTTAGGTTGGTACCACCAAGAGTTCAAAGGAAGAAAGAATCTCGTTGAATTAGATGAAGCAGTGAAGAAGATGGCCAGCAATGAACACAAGACCTGGAAGGAAGAAGACCTGCCACCAAAGAAATGCTCCAACACTTCAAGCAGCAATGGGGAGTAGAACGAAGAAAACTTTTGATGATTAAAAGATTAGGGGAGAGAATATTAGCCTATAATCTTTATCATCAAAGATATCATAAGTTTATGTTATAAATGTTATGTATGTGATATTATTATGTAAATTATGTGTATAGTATAACTTTGAAAGATGTGGCGGTTAGTGGTAGTTATCCTATCAACCGGCATCCTTCATGTATATATAGGGGCATGTACATGCGATCTGATTATCGATTTCTATCAACAAGTTTATGAATCCTATTCATACGAAGTTATTGTGCGTTGTTTGTGTATGTTCTAAAAAATCAACAAGCATGTCATATATCATCATCGGGTCAAACAGAAACTAGCATATCATTCATTCGCAAGCTTTGAACCTAACTACAGCACACAAAGAAGATCTACGTGTTGATACATGTGTACCTTGATTCTGATCTGAATGTAATATGTTGTCTTTATTGTCTTACACTTATGTAATAGTTGGGTACTTAATGAAATGCAAATGTTTGGTTGTGTTTATAATGTTTAATATTTCATTAATGAGTTGTTTATCGCATATTGACTTGATTATATAGGTTTGTGGTTGTTTGAATTAATATAAATAATGT
>BJCM01070485.1:0-12900 GCA_018326385.1 Flaveria bidentis
TTCGTCTTTAAAAAGTTTTGCTTTTAAAAAATATTGATTTTTTAAGTCTCCAAAAAAAATCATTAAAATGTTTGTATTAAAAAATATTAATTTGGTTTTTTATGATACGATATAAACCTAATAAAAAATTATTAACAAAATATTTTAAAAACCAAATTTATATGAAATATAGAATTTTTTAATACAAACATTTTAATATTTTTTTGAAAATTTTAAAAATCAATATCTTTTAAAAGTAAAACTTCTTTAAAGAAGAAATTTTGAAAAAATAGTGTTATTGTTTAATTACTTAATGGTTAATTATATGTAACTTTAAGCATATTTTATCTTAAAAAATTATTTTTTAATTTTTAATATTACTAAATAACTATTATTTAATTTTTTTATATAACATGTGTAGTAGACGAGTTTCTAAACTAGTTAGCGTTAATCAAAACTTTTAAATTGATGTGTCTGGTCACACTAGTTGCTTCATATTTTTTTATAGTTTTATTTGAATATTTTACTGATTGACTTTGTTTTAATTGGATAATTAAGGTGTTAAAAAGATTAAATACACTCATATTTAACGGAGAACTTAACGAAATTAGTGTTGGATTGAAATGACAACATTTGTTAAATCATAGTAACTGAAATGACAAAAAAAACTTTTGGATTTAAATGAAAATTTTAATAAAACATCATAATGAAAATAACATTTTACTCTTATTTTTTTTATATGTGACGTCATCTAGTTCTTTAAATGCACTTCAACTGATCCGGCAATCCAACCAATAATCTTTTAAGTACGAGTTCACCATGGGTTATGGTCACGTTGTGCGGGAACCATGCATTCATTTTTATACAAAAAGATATTAGATTCTAGAGAAAAATCTAAAAAAAATTATTGGACTAGGGATGGTTTGGGCCAAACTTAAATAGATACGTCAATAAAAATAATTATGTTACAACAATGTATTTAGATTTTCAAATAAATTATTTTCTAAAACTTGAGAATAACAAATTATGAAAAAAATAATTCAAAACATAAAACAGTATTGTTAAACTTATAATTTAATTATAATGCAGTAGGTGTACGTCATTGGTCTTTTTTAGTTAATCTTAACCAATTCACAAACTTTGCAAATTATAGTAGTACATGTACACTACTCTTATATATATTCTGTATAAATATAATAGTTTTGATCAATTGTAAAGAACCAAATTTTAGTGACCTAACTTAAATATGAACAACTTTTAAGTTATATGAAGTATTTGAAAAATTACCATTAGAAGTGAATGCGAATAAATAAATGAATGGTGGCTATGAAGCATGGGAGGCCCCGATGGTGAATAGATTGGACGACCTCTCAGGCCCAATCTCATTATGGATCCGAAAAAAGTTTATATTATATATGTATGTATATATAAAAATAACTATAAATTATTAACAAACTAATTAACAAATTGAATAGTAATTTAATTATTTTGATCAATTGAAACTTAAGATACATTAACATTTTAATTAGTTTGATCGATCCAATCTAAACTCAATTCAAAACCGATATGAAAGTCTTACGAATCGGTTAAGTAAGTACGTTAGATTATTTGCTACAATACTTTTATTTATTAGTAAAACAATTATTGTCGTATTATAGATTTTTTAACATATACCGGTTATTGACACTATATTATAAGGTCTATTTTTTCTACTCGCTCAGGGCTTAAAAGTATTCGTAAACTCTCCGGACCGACATTGCTATGAAGAATTGTTATCACGGTGAAAATATGATGAAAGGACTAGCCTTTAATGATCATCTACACATGCGTTAAGTAAAAAAGTTGAAGGATATGGCAAGATTAGTTATGAGAGATACAGATGCCAAATAAACGAAAAGTAGATAGTGGGTAGGAAATGATATTTCTTTGTAACATGCATGACGCCAAAAACTAGTGAGCATGGCCCATGATAAGGTTGATAGAAAGATTTTAGTACTGGTTTTCATTATCATGAGATAATATCTGTGTGAGATGGAGAAGGAAAAGAACATAGTTGCAATAATAACATCGTTGTGAAAAACGACACCGAGTGTGGTAATAATGGTGGTATGATTATTGATGATTTGTGATCTTCAGTTCAAGGAAATTAGCAAAGGTGAACATGGTGCGACCAAGCCATGGAAAGACTCGTCTAAATATAAGGATAACAGTAATATCTAGAACTAAGATGGGTACAAGTGATGACCCAAACATAGGAAGGGTACAATTATTTTGGAGCTTTAAACGAAGTAAAAAAAAAGGTCTTCTAGCTTACAAATGATAAAAAAATTTAGCTTTATTTGATATTGTTTATACATCTTACGAGAATCAATAGTATTTAATAAAAGTTAATAAAAACTTATTCAACTTTTAGTTTATCTATAAAATTGTTATTAAGATAAAGTTAACAACTAAGCTTGATTTCATAATAGATATGTATGTCTATAAGTATGCAATCCAAATGACTCACAAATACATAGTTTTGTAGAACCAACTCAATCTTATTGAATGCCCAAATTGGATTCTAAAACCAAGGCGTTTTTCATAAAAAAAATTATTTTTATTTAAGATTTTAACAAATAAAAATATGATGAAGCACTTGCCTCGAAAAATATTTTTAATACGTACAAGATCACACATTAAATGAAGTGAATTTAAAAAATATATATTATTTTGTTAAACATTTCTTAAATCTCAAAAATACTAATCACCAAACATCCACAATACAAGATTTAAGCCCACAATATTTTATTAGGCTAGTAAAGTATTTGCCACAAAGTTAATATACCCTAAAAACAAAATTTCTAAATAAACAAATTGTTTGCTCTTGTTTTTGAAACTAAAATTAAACGAGAGGTGATGACAACTACAAAAAGGTGGTCCATACGATTTTCATGGCAACAGTGGAAGTATAGGAACAAAGTTTTTTTTAGAACGCTCGTCCATCGCCGTGCAAAGGAATATATGGCATACGGATGACCGCTGGTTTATGGTTGAAGTCCTAGAGAAAGAGAAAATTTGCCATAGACTTAAGCAATTTTCCTTTTGATCCGGGCTAAAGTGACAGGATTACCCTGTTGGTTGTCATTTTCGTTTGTTTATTTAAGAAAGAGACAATTTGCCATAGACTTAAGCAATTTTTCTTTGATCCGGGCTAAAGTGGCGGGATTACCTTGTTGGTTGTTGTTTTCATTTATATGTTTATTTCTATTTGTTTCTTGTACTTTTAAGGTTCATAGCTTCTTGTTAGCCCATGTTTTACATATATAATTGCTATTTGCCTTTGAAAGAAAAAGATAAAACGGTTTTATAGGGAGCAAGGTTATACCTTGTGGCTTGTGAGAAGAAAATTGGCAAACGCATGCGCCTATATCATTTAGAATTTTGGCTTGTACAATTTTCTAAAAAAACTATGCAGTTTTAGATTTATTTCCTCAAGTATTTATTAATTGAGTCACGAGTTATTATACATGTATTTAAAGCATGATATGAATCAAACATATGAAAACACTAATTCTAAGACTTGCGGACAAATTACTGATATTTTATCTTTATATATAAAAAAAATAAGTTGATCATTTATTAAGCATCATCATATGCAACATGTAAAAGTTATAAACTAATAATAACACTAGACAAATCTTCTTTATTTCTAATGAAAAGATTTTTTTCAAATCCAAATCAAATCCTTATTCTCAATCAATTTTCAAACTAAATCTAAAATTTAATGGAGTTGTTTTTTCAAAAATATCTTGTTACAAAACTAATTTATCAAAATGAATAATTTGAATATATTTATCAAAATAAGTATTTTTTTTGAAACCCTTATTTTTCTCACTGTAAATCTTATAGAAAACAAATATCTATACAAAAGTTCTTGATGAAGAATAAAGGAAAAGGATTTTAATTAATTGAAAAAGATAAGTTGTTGGATCAAGAACCTATCAACGTCCTATTAAAATAATTTACAACTCTTGTATTTTATTAAAACATTTTTTAAAATAAAAACGTGTTTAAACTTTCATTAATCTTTTTGTCCCATCTAAATTTATTTATATTAAAGTTTTTGTTTCTAACATGTCTAATATATATACATTTCTTAAAAAAAATTAGTCACTTCATAAATGTAATAAGAAGAAACATCTATTATTGAAAATAAAAAATCAATTTTTAACATGAATTGTAACCTAGTCACAACATACAAGTTTAAAAAGTTTTCTAATCTAGTCCTTGTACATATTTTTTTCTAGTTGGTCCATTAAACGTTCAGATGGAGTTATTATTGAATTTTTTTATGTTAACAAAGTAATGAAGGATAAAACGCAGGGGTCAGAATATTCAATATATAAAATTATATTAAAAAATAAAAAAAACATGTTAATTACAAAAATAAATAAAATTAACTAAAATTTACGTCACTGTTTCATATCAACATCAAAAAAGGAAAAAAAAATTCTAATTGACTAAAAACATGTTAAGACTTTTAATTTATATAAAACATAAAAATTAGTTGACCTAATAAAAAAAATTAAAACTTGAGTTACTTAATTGAAATAATTTTAAAAGTTTGTTTACTATATTACATAGTTACCCTTACGATCAACAGGAATCTATGTATTTTATAATGTATTCAAACTTTTACAAAATTATTTTGTTTAATTATTAAAAAAAAGATTTTTAATTAAATTAACATTTCAAAAACTTTTGCAAACCAAACCGATTAAAGCATGGTGCATTATCATTCGCTTAATATGCAATCTTATTTGCGCTTGTAAAATTTACATCATACTTTAACTACGTTAGGGATTAATAAAGCTTTACATGAAAAAATTTCAATCAGTTTTTTTTAAGAGAACTTCTAACGTTACAGTTACTAAATTAATTAGAAAAAGATTTTTTAAGAGGCCTTTATATTTTCTACTAAAAGTATTTTTATTATATTTTTCAAATAACTTAAAAAACATATTTAGAAGACATCTATCTTTGGAAAAATTAAAAACAAAAATATTTAGTGTCCCAAATATATTGGACGTTACAAGATTAAGGATAGATTTGGAACAATAAGTGATAGGTCCGAACTGGCTGAGAAACTTAATGAGATTCAATCTATTTTACGTTTATCGCATTTGCAAAAATTTAAAGAAAACACATCATTTCTTTTTTATAATTTGTAAACAAATGATAAACTGATTTATTTGGAGGAAACAATAATAGTGCTGCACAACAAGAAAAAGCAATTGAAAATCAAAACAGTTAAGCAAGTTAAGATTTAAATGAGACATGAAAAAGGTGAGAAGCGAGATGGGAATTTGAGAAGGAGATTTTTTATCTTTATATATAAAAAAAATAAGTTGATCATTTATTAAGCATCATCATCTGCAACATGTAAAAATTATAAACTAATAATAACACTAGACAAATCTTCTTTATTTCAAATGAAAAGATTTTTTCAAATCCAAATCAAATCCTTATTCTCAATCAATTTTCAAACTAAATCTAAAAATTAATGGAGTTGTTTTTACAAAAAAATCTTGTTACAAAACTAATTTATCAAAATGAATAATTTGAATATATTTATCAAAATAAGTATTTTTTTGAAAACCTTATTTTCTCACTAAATCTTATAAGAAAACAAATATCTATACAAAAGTTCTTGAGAAAGAATAAAGGAAAAGGATTTTAATTAATTGAAAAAGATAAGTTGTTAGATCAAGAACATATCAACGTCCTATTAAAATAATTTACAACTCTTGTATTTTCTTAAAACATTTTTAAAAATAAAAACGTTTTTAATCTTTCATTAATTTTTTTGTCCCATCTAAATTTATTTATATTAAAGTTTTTGTTTCTAACATGTCTAATATATTTACATTTCTTAAAAAAAAACATTTTAGTCACTTCATAAATGTAATAAGAAGAAACATATATTATTGAAAATAAAAAATCATTTTTTAACATGAATTGTAACCTAGTCACAACATACAAGTTTAAAAAGTTTCTAATCTAGTCACTTATACATATTCTTTTAGTTGGACCATTAAATGTTAAGATGGATTTATTATTGAATTTTCTTATGTTAACAAAGTATTGGAGGAGAAAACATAGGGGTCAAAATATTTAATATATAAAATTATATTAAAAAATATTAAAAAATATGTTAATTACAAAAAATAAATAAAATTAACTAAAATTTACGTCACTGTTTCATATCAACATCAAAAAAAAAAAATTTTTTTTTTCTAAATGACTAAAAACTTGTTAAGACTTTTAATTTATATAAAACATAAAAATTAGTTGACCTAATTAAAAAATTAAAACTTAAGTTACTTAATTAAAATAATTTTAAAAGTTTGTTTACTATATTACAAAGTTACCCCTAATCAACCAGGAATTTATGTATTTTATAATGTATTCAAACTTTTTCAAAATCATTTTGTTTAATTATTAGAAAAAAGATTTTTAATTAAATTAACATTTCAAAAACTTTTGCAAACCAAACTGATTAAAGCATTGTGCATTATCATTCGCTTAATATGCAATCTAATTTGCGCTTGTAAAATTTACATCATACTTTAACTACGTTAGGGATTAATAATGCTTTCATAAAAAAATTTCAATCAATTTTAGAGAACTTCTAACGATACAGTTACTAAATTAATTCGAAAAAGATCTTTTAAGATGCCTTTATATTTTCTACTAAAAGTATTTTTATTATATTTTTCAAATAACTTAAAAAACATATTTAGAAGACATCTATCTTTGGAAAAATTAAAAACAAAAACATTTAGTGTCCCAGATATATTGGACGTTACAAGATTAAGGATAGAGTTGGAACAATATGTCATAGGTCCGAACTGGCTGAGAAACTTAATGAGATTCATTCCATTTTACGTGTATCGCATTTGCAAAAATTTAAAGAAAACACATAATTTCTTTTTTATAATTTGTAAATAGATGATAAACTGATATATTTGGAGGAAACAATAATAGTACTGCACAACAAGAAAAAGCAATTGAAAATCAAAACAGTCAAGCAAGTTAAGATTTAATGAAGACATGAAACGAAATTACCAGCATCTATTCAATGAGTGAAATGTTTTCAAGATGTATCCTAACTAAAGGAATAATAGACTTGTAACCCTTAATTCTTAGAGAAAATAAAGCAAAGTTCAAATTGAGAGTTAAAAATATAAATATGCAAAAGTTATGACTTGAATAAGGGTGTTCAATAGTTGCAATCCAAAAGTCCCTCATTTCTAAGGATTATGTCCGCCACATGTCTGTTCTCACAAATCACATATATCTAAGTGAAGATGAGGGAGGAAGGAGCTCGGCTAGAGAAATAAAGAGGGTTTCTAGAGAGAGAGAGAGAGAGAGCTTAAATGGGTTCAAATGTATGATTCTTATACCTTAGTTCACACCTAAAAGAATGGGTCCATACATGAATTCATGCATAGATGTTATTTGCAAGAGAAAGGATTAATAAAGTTTGCATCTTAATTTTTTTTATACATCTATTGAGAAGGACATTTATTTGTAGGTTTTTTATCCATCATTCATGATTGTGAGTTTTTGATACCACTTTTTTTAGATGTTTTCTCATGATTTCTGGGGTGCTTTGCATAAATCACGACTTTTATGTTCATAGGTCTATCCAGATTTACGTTAAAAATGTCATCTTGATGGCGTTACAATTAGGATTCACATGAATGATGTTTTTCTTTTCACGCATTTATAATCATTATTTAAATATCTTATGGTATGTTTGAATGATTCTAACAATTCAATGTTATTTGGCAAAACAAAAAAAAAGGTTGGAAATATTAAAGTGGGCGAACATGGGATATTTATACCTCTGCAAGTGTTTTATATATTCACTTCATATGTGCGCTGTAAGTATTTTATATCTTCACTAGTGATCTTATACCTTCGCAAGTATTATATTGACTTTGTAAGTGATTAAGAGGTTGTTTGTTAACATTTTAATCGGTATTTTAATGGTGCAGATATTTAAATGGTTTAATATTTAATGGTTCAGACTGTTTGTTTCTCGAGCAAATGTCTAAATGATTTAGATATTTGCTTTTGAATGATAAAGTATTATATTAATACGAAATGGTTAAAAGGTCTAATGCTAACTGGTTAAGATCTCTTATGTGAATTGATCAGACATTTGTATTTAAATAGTTAAACGATATACTACCTCTTAATGATTTACACATTTAACAGTTCAGCAGTTAATGATTCAGATCTCTAATTGGTTCAACACTTAATTATTCAAAAATTACCAAACAACCTCTAAATATCTTCAACTCTGCATACTTAGATTCTTTTGGGTTGCAACACCATAAGTATCCTTAAACCTTCACACCTTTGTAACTAACCGCGGCACCTTTGCAAGTGACTATATTTATTCTTTTGTAAGAGTGTAATACCTTTGACAGTGAATAAAGGCTCAACAACTGATTGTTACCTTTGCAACTAATTATTACCTATTGTAACTTTCTATTGTCTCCACAACTAATTATTACCTAATGTAACTTTCTATTGTCTCCACAACTAATTATTAATAAAGGCTCAACAACTGATTGTTACCTTTGCAACTAATTATTACCTTTGTGATTTTTTATTATCTTCACAACTAATTATTACCTCTGCATCCCACCATACTTAAAAAAAGATTTTCACATGCCTTCCCAAAAGTAAGTAAAGCCTCTGCGTCAGACCAGTGTTGCATGTATCCATGATATCTTGCGAAGATGTTATTTATAAGATAAATGATTAATAAAGATTGCATCTTGTTATTTTTGATAGATCTTATAAAAGGACCTTTTAAGTCTAGGGTTCTTATCCACTGTTCATCAAGGTATAATTTAGACCCTTACCTTTTTAATATTTCTCAAAGTTTATAGGATTATATGCATACAATATGACTTTTATGTTCATAAATCTATATATTGGGTTTCATGTTAAAAATGTCGTCTTGATGTATATATATATTAGCACTTTATAGATGAAAATAGATTGGACACCATAAACCCAAAATATTTACAACATCTCAAATATGTTTTTTTATTTAAATGGAAATTCAAAGTTTATCAAAACTATAAGATTATTACACTCTTTCCCAAAAGATTTTTCTGCAAATGCTGATTTGATGGTGTTAGGGTTTGGCCAAATGTGGTGGTGAGTGTCTTCGTTTTTCAGTTGGTGCGTGGTGGTGGCTAGTGCCTCATTTTTCTCATGGATGCATGGTGCTCGCAAGTGCTTCATGGCCGGTGCATGGCTTCGAAGAGATATGTGAGGTTTTTGGGCTTTTGTGAGGTTTTAGGGGTTTTATGATCTAAACTACGTTAACACTTAACACGCACAAGGTTTCGAAAAACCTAAGATAACACTGAAAGATTACACAAAAATTTTCTAATGTATGTGTATTCCAGTGTTTTCTTTTCTCTATTATGACAATATAATTATCACACAACACTTAACACGCACAAGGTTTCGAAAAACCTAAGATAACACTGAAAGATTATACAAAAATTTTCTAATGTATGTGTATTCCAGTGTTTTCTTTTCTCTATTATGACAATATAATTATCACACGCAAAAATGAGTATCATCATTTCTTGATATTTTAGAAAAGATCACATTTTTTACGACACAAACTTTTGCAAGCCAGAAAAATAATGTGTCATAATTCACATGTTATTATAATTTTGTTTTTTCAGTAATGTTTGCCTTCTTAAAAACAGGATTGATCATATTTGGCAAAATAAGAAATTAATTTTGTCTGCTAAAGTAAGAACTTCAATCTCCTCTTTTCCTTTGCATTCTATAACAGGGCGATAGATTTCACATATTTAGGCCTTTTTCAAAGTAGAGAGATATATATGTAGTTACCTCTAAAATGTAGAGACAAATACATGTATACGTCACATATTCATTAAAATTTAAGATTGACTAATTAATAATACATTTCAATAATTTCTGTTTAGTACGACTTTATTCGTCTCTCAAACCTAACATTTAAATGAAAATGAGTTTAAACCACAGATTTCAATAACCGAGCAGGTTACCAATTGAAAATGAATGTTAAGTCTTTTTTAATTGTTGTGCCACTAATTGATAAATTGGAGGTTATAATTATAAAAGGTACGTGCGATCTGCATGTATAACAGATGCACGTAATTGGTAGGTTGGTGTAGGTCCGGTTGATATGCGTTTGTGTCTAATCATTGGCACAATTGACTATTATGGCCAATATGTTGTTGAAAGGGGATTGACAATCGGCAATAGCATAAATTAGTTGAATAATAATGGATAAGTATTATGCAAGTTAAGATCTAAATAAATTTTCTAATACACAAGAGTTAGTACATTCTAATTATATTAAGGAAATAATCAAGTGCGTCTAATAACCTAATAAAACTTGCTTTTTTGCTACCAAGAGAGTACTATTTCTAAATTTTTAATTAATGTAATATATAGGATATTGTACAGAAAAACAAATAGCTAAAAGAGATGGTAAAAGGTTATAATAGTGCTAATTTTTAAGTAATGTAATATATATGTTTTTAAATTAAGGAATTTTATGTTTTTTATTATAATAACAAATTTTTTAAAAATCTTACTAAGCCAGATGCGAAAAAATAATATAATCAACCTATAGAGATGAAAATGCACTTCACTCTATTTTTTATATAATATTTATATTTTAATAAAAGAGTATATATATAGGATACATGAAAGTATCACATTCATATTCACTTAAATCTTCTAACTTCTCTACTGTTAAATAATTACATTAGTTATTAATAATATTATTTCATTTTTTTTAGATTATATATAAATTATGAAAGAGAACTAAATATTAATATTATTTTAAAAAAAATAAATTTTAACAAATTAATAAAAAAATTAAACATCTAACTTTTTTTAAAATACAAATTTTTATAACTAGTGTTTTTAAGAAGTAAATTTTAATACATACATACATACATACATGCATACATGCATACATGCATACATGCATACATACGTACGTACGTACATACGTGCATACATACGTAGATATGTACGTACGTACATACATACATACGTACATACGTGCATACATACGTACATACGTACGTACATACATACATACAAACATACATACATACATACATAGCTATATATCTATATATATATATAGATATATAGATTATATATATATACATATACATATATATATATATATATATATATGGAACGTAGTTATTGATTATTATTGTATGCTAATTTTAGGGTTTCATATCAGAAGCAAGTTGTAAAAATCGGCCAACTTGGACGAGTATTCAGGGTGTACTTGGAACTTAGACATATAATAAAGCGACTTTTTTAACTTGGTCTCATAGCTCGGTATTGGTCAATCCCTACCAAAATGGGTCCAACCCGCACCTACTCGGAGCTATGCGACATTCTCAGTCCAACTAGAAAAACTTCGATTTTTGATGTTTTCGTCAATTTTATTATTTTTCATTGTTTTTTAGATTTGTGTTATTTTTCATCATGTACTGAAAATCTAATTACCTTATTGTCAAACTAACAATAGAAAAAACAAGCTAGAGCTATATGATAACTGACATCATCGAACACCGAGTCAAAACAAATGTAAAGGTTATATATGGATGAGTTGTCAATGGTATATAGGTTGGCAATCTATATCATCATGATGAATTGATGGCGTCTACTAAACCGAAAAGATGTCATGTGCTTATCTTAGAGTTTATGGTGAAATATTATTGGAGCTGCTCGAGAGAGATCGCACACCAGATTGTGGTTTCTAGGTGTCCTTAATTTGGATGTTAGAATAAGAGAGAAATAGAGAAGGGGTTTAATACTACTATAGTTGTTCCGTAACACATGTGTAAACACAAAAATCATAAGAATATAATACAAAAAAAACACAATGCTAAAATGTCATGACGTTATTCCTTTGCCATCCGATCTTCTGTTGCACCTGTTGCGAGTCCTAAAAATTATAAAAATCTGTTTATAAGGTCTTATGGGCCTATTGATCTTTAACAAAATCTTAGTCTCATGCGTTGTAATAGATCACCAATAATATTTAAGCTAGTAGGGGTGAAAATATCATGAGTAATATATTATTTGAATAAATTAAATAGAAACAGATAAAAGTATTATTTTCTAGTATTAATTGAAAGGTGTCGTGTCTCAGTTCTATTAATTTTGATCCTAAAGTAAAAAATTAAAAAAGTTTTTTAATTAAATATGCTGGGTTCATACATATCGTCTCTTCTACGTGAATAAAGACAAACTTTCTCTTTTAGTAAAGGCATGAGGTGTTGTCAGCCAAAGAGGTCATCTACTTTACCAGTACAGTATGCGAAAATATAACATTAGGTCTAAAAGGTGAATGGGGTAATCTCATTGCATACGTCAAACCATATTATATATCAATCACTTAAATTTTATTATGTCATATCATATTATATTACACATTTAAAATTTGATAATTAATATTATCAAATCATGTCACACTACACCACACATAACACTACGAAAAGAACATACCGTAAAAAAAAAGAAATTTACGGCGCGAAGGAGGGTGACGGCGAAGCGTGGCATAGGGCCACATTGTGGTGTCACGGCGGATGCACCCTACCCACCCTAAATGTTACATAAAGAAGCTAGATTAATTATATATACTATATGGAGCGAGAATAGTGTAACCAACTTTTAATGAGATCTTGGTTATTGAAAGTCCTCAACTTTCAATCCTATCTCTTTAAAGTCTTTGAAAACCTTCTAGAGGTAGTAGTTTAGAGAAGTTTCACTCTCTTCCCCACGATCAAACAGTTGTTGCCCCTTCCCCCCCCC
>BJCM01070487.1:0-18035 GCA_018326385.1 Flaveria bidentis
AAGAAATCTGTCTTCATAGGTTGAGGCTTCGGAAGACTTTGTCTCTGAAGCTTCGGAAGACTTCATGTTTGGCTTCGGAAGATATTGGTCTTGGCTTCGGAAGATTTCACACTTAGAGTATTTCTTGTTGCTGGTGTGAGAACTTCTGAAGCTTCTACTTCAGTACTCATGTGCATGCATGCAGAAGGACTTTGAGTGTTTGGTTGCTTCAGCCTCTTCATAATTCTCTACAAAAGTCTTCAGAAGAAATATGTCTTCAAGAGTTGGCTTCGGAAGACTTTGTATTTAAAGCTTCAAAAGACTTCATGTTTGGCTTCGGAAGATATTGGTTTTTACTTCATGTTCGGCTTAGGAAGATATTGGTCTTGGCTTTGAAAGATTTCACACTTAGAATGTTTTCTAAGGAAGAGTGTGAACTTCCGAAGTATTCTACTTCACTACTCTTATGCATGAATACAAGAGAGACTTTGGATGTTTTGGGTTGCATCAGCCTTATATGAAACCTTATATTATTGTTTTTAATGTTTTATGTTTCACATACGTAGTTCAACGTTTTTACGTCAAGTCTCCGTCAGTTTTAATTTTTTGTTTTTATATTCTTTTTTAATACAATATTTTTTGATATTTATGGTTGCTAACGGTAATATGACATTGGTGCTACTTGAAACGGTTTTACGCGGGAGCCATTTTACTAGTTATTTTTAAATAGTGGTTATAAATATCAAATAATAAAAACCCAAGGGTGCGCAAACGTAACATATGAAAACACAAAGGATAAAACCATCAAACAAACCATATTCTCTTCATATCGCGAAAAATCAGAGATTACGTGTTTTCTCTACTGCATTTTCATCTCAAACACACAGATCCCATTTTCTCCGCCACCGACTTTTCCTCCGGCAGCTCTCACCGGCGATTTCTCCGGCACCGGAGGTAACTTTCCGATCTAATCATCCCCCTTACCCTTATTATTCACTCAATTTCAAAAAATTTGCTTCATTAATCGTTTTTGTCTTCAAAACCCTCATGATTTTCGTCAATACTACTGTAAAACCGATTCAGTACTTCAGATCTGTTTCTTAGATCGAATTTAGCTGTTTATTATCAGTTTCTGTTGCTCTAATGAATGCGACTTGGTCATCAGAAGCTAAATCTTAAGCTTTATTCGGTCACGATAGTACGATACAATGTTGGATAAGATATTCGTTGAATAGATTCGAATTTCAGCTGTAATGGATGATTAATTGATTATTTATAATTAATTGGTTATGTAACTTGCATTCTAACATCATTATTAAGAGTTAGTTTCAGTGAATTCCCTTATTGGTATTGTGTTTGCCTATTTGGGATTTGTAGGGTTTTGAGGTTAAGGTTTCATGGAGGGTGTTGGAGGTAGTAGTAGTAGTGCCTCGGCGGCGACTGTGGATCAGTGGAGGCAGTTTTCGAGGCTTTTTCAGGTTTACTTGGATAAAACGACTCCACATGCGGTTTATAGATGGATTGCTACTGGAGGTTTAGCGGTTCTGTATGCGCTGAGGGTTTATTATGTGCAAGGGTTCTATATTATCACCTATGGGTTAGGAATCTACATACTGAACTTGTTGATTGGGTTTCTTTCGCCGTTGGTTGACCCTGAGCTGGAGCCTTCAGATGGTCCCTTGCTGCCTACGAAGGGGTCGGATGATTTCAAGCCTTTCATTCGTCGGCTGCCTGAGTTTAAGTTCTGGTAATAGTTATTCTTTTGTGGTAGTTGATTTCCAATTACTTGATGTGCTTTATGCCTTTATTTGGTAAACGTGAGAACCCATTAGGGAAAACTAACCCTCCAATACCTTCAATGGGTTTTGGCAGGTGACCGGTGGAAGTTAGATTCACACTTGTTTTTTTTGGTTCTTATTCGTTTATCAATATACTTGAAAACATTGAGCTACTATCTTGGCTGCACATTCCCTCTATATTACTCTGGTATTTGAATGTGATTATCTTGAATTTATGATAGCAAAACCCTTACATTGATTGTCTTATATAACTCTCTTCCAAGGGATAAATTGATAAATACTATTGCTTAACTTAAGACTGTCATGCCTTATAAATCCAATTTATCAATTTATCATGGCCAAAACTTATTTCAAGATGTATTTCTCCTCATCTTAAGACTGTTATTGCTTCCAGGTATGCCATCACAAAGGCTTTCATTGTGTCATTCTTGATGACCTTCTTCTCGATGTTCGATGTCCCCGTGTTTTGGCCTATTCTACTCTGTTACTGGTTTGTGCTATTTACCCTGACTATGAAACGGCAAATCATGCACATGATCAAATACAAATATGTCCCATTCAATATTGGAAAGCAGGTAAATTTGTAACTCGTATCATTTTCTATTCCCAAAAAATTAAGCAACTGCTAGTCGTGTAGCCCCTACATTGTGACAACTAAATGTTGCAATTCTAACTATTCACTTTAAAATGAGTTGTTTTGGAATGGTCTATATCTTATGAACTTAACTAAAAATGTAACAGTCAGGTCAAATGAGTTGAAAGTTGCCTGTACAGTTGCTTCAATTTTAACTATTCACTTCATCTATTTTTATCAATCTACTCGAACGAAATTATATACTATCTTAGTAATATGCTTTTGTTTACTGTTCTCATTTGTAAAATATAAGAAAAAGTGCCGGTTCTTGGTGGGTCAATCTGACCTGACCCGTTTTGAGTCTTTTGACCACCTCACATTGATTTTGTGACCAGAGTGACCGCTTTTAGTTAACATCTTTTGACCCTTGCATGAGATATCGTCTGACTGTTCTGTGTGTGCGGTGCAACAGAAATACGGTGGTAAGAGATCTGCAGCAAGTAGCAGCAGCGGGTCACGAGCAGACTGAAGCAGGTAGAGAGGGGTAGATCCCTGATCTTTCAGGTTCGTAAAAGGAAGAAATGGGGGAAGGTGTTATACTGATAGATGTAATAGGTGTAAACATTTGAAAATGTAATAGGTGTTATACTGAGATTCAGATTTATGTACAAACATGTGAGCGACAGAAACGATGATCGTGTGTTACTACTTCATTACGCTTTGATTTCGATTTGCTTTTCATTGCTTAATAAAGAGTTCTAATTATTTTTAGTTGATTTACTCAGATTATATTAGGCCCGGCCTATGACATAGAGTAGTCAGCCCTAATACCCTTGTATAGATCTATATATATATATATATATATATATATATATATATATATATATATATGATCCTATTGTACTCTAATTTTTATCACAATCAATACACAATCATTATACAATCTTTATACTAGTTTATTTTGGTATCAGAGTAGATTCTAGCTTCTTATCTCCTCTTTTGCATGCCTACATGGATGTTACTTGAGCTCTCGTGACCGCTTTCTCTAATGCGGACTGGGATGGGTGCACGAATGACCATCGATCCACAGGAGGATATGCTATTTATCCAAGGTCAAATTTAGTTTCATGGTCAGCCATAAAACAAAAGACTGTATCTCGATTATCTACTGAATCCGAGTACAAGGCTTTAGCTAATACAGTGGTTGAATTGACTAGGCTTGAAGCACTATTTACAGAACTTCATGTCTCGTTGCCTTCTGCTCCAAATCTATGGCGTGACAATTTGGAAGCCACATACCTCTCTTCTAATCCAATCTTCCATGCTAGGACAAAGCATGTGGAAAAGCATGTGGAAGTGGATTTTCATTTTGTTCGTGAGAAAGTTGCTCAAATAAATTTATCTGTCAAGTTCATATCTACAAAAAATGAAATTGATGATGTGTTCACAAAGCCACTGTCTTCGAATAATTTTCTTTTCTTGAAGTCCAAGCTAAGAGTTGGCCCCGGCCTTAGCTTGAGGGAAAGTATTGATTGATATACTTAACTTATATTAGACCCAACCCATGACATATAGCAGCCGACCCTAGTATTCTTGCATAGATCTATATATTTGATCCTAATATTTGCATAGATCTATATATTTGATCCTAATATTTATCACAATCAATACACAATCATTATACAACCTTTATATTAGTTTATTTATTATCTTTAAAATTTTGTAGATAGAATTTATATGTGTTGGGATAAAATAAAAAGGACTATTTTTGTTTCTTCATCTTTGCCATCCTCTTGCTTTTCTGCTTCCATTAAGCTAGTGGCTTGTGCTTTCAAAAATTTTGAGCCGCTAATTTGGTTTTTTTTATTTTTTCATTTTTCATATTATTATTTACATTTAATAAAATATATTGACTGAGATGTGAAAAGACCGGATTGGAAACTAAAATTAATTTCGAAACCCAACCTTGCCTGGTATACAAACCAATTTAACATGGAATTGAACTGGTTTAGGTTTAATATGCCAGTTTGGACTTTTGCATGCATGTCTCGACACAAACTGGTTTCTAAACCGATCTAACCATAACCAACTTCAAACAAATCTTGACCGTTGGAAAATTTGAAAAAACACTGTTTTTACTCTTTTTTCATATTTTTTTCATTTTGTCGTCTATATGTTTGTGTAGTGGATAACCTGCTGATTACAGCAGAATAGACTATTCACAAGTTTATACTTGTGTATTGAGACATCGTCTTAGTCTATATATTTGTAGCTAAAGATAGTTTCATTGTTTTTAAGTTATCATGACTGTTGATGTTTAACAAAAAGAGGATCTAATGGGTGAATTTAAAGAGTTTCTTTGACCAATTCAGTACAAGAAGAAGATAACTACGGTTAGTTTAATTTTATGAATGAAATGCATTTAGAAGATAGCTGGTCCGATTCATCTAATTCTTAAGTTATTCCTACTCTTAAGTCCTCTTTTGTTGTTAATTTTTTAAAAAAGATTGTCTGTTTTAGTAGGTAGGTTAATTAGTTTACTTAAAGTGAATACCATCTTGGTATTGTACCAATAGATGTTTGTTGTGGTAAATTTACAATCTTGTCCCGAACAAATTATAGATATATTAATAGAAATTCATGGGGTGTAACTCTTTGATGTAAATAGGGGCATAATAGAAAGTTCTTTTTTATGATATTAAAGATCAAAACTTACAATCATTTATTTGTTATTTTTAAAATTGTTGTAAAATTACAATTTTGTCTCAAAATGATACTTTATAAATAGTAATAGAAAAAATAGACAGTGAATGAATTGGTTGAATAACATAACTCAAACTCTAACAAATGTTAGAAAAACACTCATTATTCGCAATAATGTTCATAATTCCCTGCAAATCTTACGATGTTGAAAGTTATTCCAACAACGAAAAACCAAACATTGTGACAACATTATAATTTGTGTGAAAAGTCAAGCGAACCAAACCTCATTTATTCTAAATAAAATCAACACGACACCCATTTACCATGTTACAACATGTTCATTCTAAATAAAATCTTTGCCAACAACACCTCATTTATTTCGTATCAAAGTTCAACACGTTTGTGTCACGAAAAGCTACAGATAAACATAAGTACACAACCGATCATCATCAATTACATCACCATTTCACAAAACATGAATTTAGGAGAAAGTTCCAAAATGGAAACTCTAAAGGAAGAAGAAGAGTACAACTGGAGGGAAGTCATCTTACCATCACTGATACCAGTGGTCCCAGAGCCCGAGCTCAAGAGGGACACTGGCGAGATGCGAAGAGGCCGCGATATCCTTATCGCGATCGATCACGGGCCTAAATCGAAGCACGCTTTCGATTGGGCTCTTGTTCACCTCTGTCGCCTCGCGGATACTATCCACCTCGTCCATGTGGTTTCGAGTTAGTTTTAGTTCATTGTAATTGACGAATTGATGTTGTATATATGTGAAAAACATCATGAATTGTTGTTATTGTGTTTTGATGATGAGGTGTGAAGAACGAGGTTGTGTATGAAGCTACACATGCTCTAATGGAAACACTTTCGATTGAGGCTTTACAAGTTGCTATGGTAATTGAAACTTCTAGTTTTGAATTTGATATTTTCCCATTTTTCTTGTTGTTTTTATAGGATTTGGTAAATAAGTAGGATTATATGCTTTGGTGGCTTCTGATATAATTTTAGGCCTAGTGTCAATAACTGGATACTTCATTTTCTTTTATGTTCACACATAAATTTTTTCAAAAAAAATATTTAGAATGTATAAATGCAATTAAACGTTTAATAGTGAAATGAGAGAACTAAAATTAGACATGGAACTTGAAGAAAGTTGAGTTGGAAGAGTGACGCGTTTTAATTTGTTGGTGATAAATTATTATGTTTGATTTGTAAATTTGTTGAATAAACGAAAATACGACTGATGCTATGGTAGCGGTAAGAGTGATTACGGTGGAAAGATTGTAATCCATCGATAAATTTGTTCACTACATGCAATAAATTCAATTCTTTGAAGGAATTTGAGGATCTTTTTTCATTTGCAATTGTTATTTCTTAAAATCCAAATTTGAATTTGTAACTAATTCTGTAATCAAATGAACCCTAGGTGATGACATAAATTTCGCGACCAATTTTTAAAATCAAACTATGTGTGTAAGGACAAAAGATTCTAAAATTTCTGTTGTATGGTTATAAATGTATTATTTTTGAAACCATAAACTGAAACAGGTGAAAATTGTTGCTCGAATCGTTGAAGGAGATGTTGGCAAGGCAATTTGCAAGGATGTAGAGAGGGTGAAACCAGCAGCCGTTGTCATGGGTACTAGAGGTCGTGGTTTATATATAGAGATGGGCAAAAAACCCGGGTACGGACCGGACCCGGTGAACCGGACCCGAACTCGGGTTCGGGTACAACCCCGTATAGGGTGTACCCAGTTCGGACCTGAAAAAAACCGGTGGGTAGGAACCGGTTTTAGATTTGGAAATTTTCCAGAACCCGACCTGAACCCTGCCCAATTTGGTTTTGACCGTTTTTTTTCAAAAAAATAGCCGTTAGGGTCCTTTTATGACCGTTTTTTTGGTGTTTTTTGTCCCTTAAATTAGTATAAATAGGTGTAGATTGATATGGTTGAGTACCCAAGCCTCAAACGCAAAAAAACATACGCAAAAAATGCAAAATACTCTCGTTTACTCTGTCATCTTACACTTTTACTCTCAATATGGCTCACTCTCAATCTTCCGTTGGTCAAGGTTCGTCCAACTCTCCAACCGTCGTTCGTATTCTTGCACACAATCGTAACATGAATGTTTGGTGCAATTGGGATATTGTTGAGTTGAGTGACGGGTCTGTAAAGGCTCCTTGCAAGTTTTGTGGAGCTTTGCTTGCTAAAGATTCTAACACGACTTTAAGCAAACACATTAGCAAGACGTTTTGTAAGTCGTTGAAAAATAATCCTGATTCGTAACAAACACAATTAGGTGGAGACGGTAGAATCTTTAATTATGACGTTAATGAGGTTCGAGATCGAATGACGAAGTTCGTGATTCAAGAAGCTTTGCCTTTTAGTCACTTCGACAACACTCGGTTAACCAACTTAATTCGAGAGACGCTTCAACCTCGTTACACTCACGTAAGTTGTACTACACTTAGACATTATTGTTTAAAATTATGGAAGCAAGCAAACAATGATTTAATTGTATTATTTAAAAATATAGATACCGGTGTAAACTTAACTAGTGACGTTTGGTCGGCTCCACATGGTTTGCCCGAATCGTACCTTTGCGTCAGCGCTCATTGGGTAGATCCCAGTTCATGGCAAATGATGAAACGTATGATTGCATTTGATCTATTTCCGTATCTACATACCTGAGAGTTTTTATTTTACTTTCTGAATAATGTAATAATTACTTTTAATTTACAAAATAAAATATTTTCAGTGGCATTTGATAACGCTTCCAACAACACAACCGCGGTTGAAAATTTTAAATTAAAATATCTTTCGATTGCAAACGGTGATTTTTTTTCATACTCGTTGTGTTGCACATATTATTAATTTAGTAGTGCAAGATTGTCTATCCGTACCATTTGTTAATAACTTTATAAAATGTTTTCGATTTATGTTACACGGCATTTTTAAAAAAAGTAAAAAAGATATCAAGATTATAAAAAAACTTTTTAAGGATACAGAATCTATATTTTTAAGGCCTAATTGGGATGTACCTACTAGGTGGAATTCTACTTGTCACATGTTTGATTGTGCTTTAAAACAAAAAGACACTTTAAAAACTTTTCGTAATAGTCTTTCGGATAATTACGATGCCGGTCTGTTTCCGGATGTGGGTTGCAAAAATATTGAACGTTTATCCGAATTTCTTGACGTGTTTAAAAACTCAACTACAAAATTGTCGGGAGTTTATTATCCCACTAGTTATTCAGTATTTCAAGAATTATATATCATGGCTTTGAATTTTAAAAATTTTCAAAATAAAAATAAAATGTTTAAAGAAATGATAGAACCAATAAAAGACAAGTTTAAAAAATATTTTCTTGAGTTACCACCCGTTTTTACTTGCGCCACTGCTTTAAATCCTTTTTTATATGTTACGGATGTTGAATGTTTGATAGATGAGATAAATGACAATTTGGATATACATGACGAAAACTCCAATTTTTCAACCGCGGCAAAAGAAAGTTTTAATAAATGTTTGAAAATAACTTATATTTTTATTTAATTAAATATGGGCCTAACGTAAATATAACTACGCCAAGAGAATCAATCTTAAGTGATAGTACCTCGGTTAAAGACCCGGTTATGACTATGTTGAATGTTGTTCGGGATGTGACGGCTAAACGACAAATGGGTAATGCCCCAACAAGCGAGTTTGGTAGATATAGTGGAACGGAATTTATTTCCACTATGACTACTCAAGATTATAGTGCATTTGATATTTTGGCTTGGTAGAAAGGAAAGAAATCCTAATTTTTAATTCTTTCCGATATGGTCCGTGATTTACTAAGCGTCCAAGCTTCTACGGTAGCTTCGGAATCTGCGTTTTCTCTTAGTGGCAGGGTAATATCATTACGGAGAACAATATTAACTCCGAAAGAGGTGGAGATGTGCATTTGTTTATAGGTCTACTTAGACGCGATGGATCGTATACAAGACAAAACAAACCTTGAAGACGAAATTGCACTCGAATCTAAAGTACACGATGAAGAGGTAGAAGAATGAGTATCTTCTTATATATCCGACGAAGAATTAGCATTTGATGAAGCCTCTCGGAGAAAATAAATATTAGACGATAAGTTAAATAAAAGTTTTATATTATTTTTTACTGATTCGTTAATGTATTTTTAAGTTGTTTTAATAAATCAATGATAAATTAATATTTATTTAATGTTGTTATAGATGTTTTTTAATGTTGTTATAGATGTTTATTTAAGTTAAAAAAGTTGTTTTAATGCGATGTTTTTTCCAAAAATATAAATGATAAATAATAATAATAATAATAATAATTATTATTATTAAAAAAACCCGGTTGTACCCAGTTTTTGTATCCAACCCGACCCTAACTAGGTAGGTCGGGTAGGGTATTATACATGTTGAACTCGACCCGGGTTTTACCCGGGTTCACCCATACCCGGGTAAAAAAACCTGATTTTGAATCAAATTATCAATAATTTATTTAAATAAAATTCAAATATTTATAAGTAGCCAACAATTCATACCCCACCGAATTCAAATATTCATAACAAACTCCACTCAATTATCAATAATTTGCTATGGTAATTGAAACTTCTACTACTTTTGAATTTGCATACTTAAATGAATATAAATTATACAAGTATTTTTCCCATTTTTCTTATTGTTTTTATAGGATTTGGTAAACAAGTAGGATTATATGGTTTGGTGGCTTCTAATATAATTTTAGGCCTAGTGTCAATAATTGGATACTTCATTTTTTTTATGTTCACACATAACTTTTTTCAGAAAAAATATATAGAATCTATAAATGAAATTAAACGTTTAATGAAATGAAAGAACTGAAATTAGACATGTAACATGAAGAAAGTTGAGTTGGAATAGTGACGCGTTTTAATTTGTTGGTGATAAATTATTATGTTTGGTTTGTAAATTTGTTGAATAAACAAAAATACAACTGATGTTGTGGTGGCGGTGAGAGTGATGATAGTGGTGAAGGTGGAAGATGATAATCCATGGATAAATTTGTTCACTACATGCAATGAATTCAATTCTTTGAAGGAATTTGAGGATCTTATTCATTTGCGATTGTTATTTCTTACAATTCAAATTCGAATTTTTAAATAATTATGTAATCAAATGAACCCTAGGTGATATAGATATAAATTTCGTGACCAATTTTTTAAATCAAACTATGTGTATAAGGACACAAGATTCCAAAATTTCTATTGTAGTTATGTATGTATTACTTTTGGAACCGTAAATTAAAATAAGTGAAGACTGTTGCTCGAATTGTTGAAGGAGATGTTGGCAAGGCAATTTGCAAGGAGGTTGAGAGGGTGAAGCCAACAGCCATTGTCATGGGCACTAGAGGTCGTGGTTTAATCAAAAGGTACCCAAACAACTTTATTGCTTGATCTCCCGTCTGTCTTTTACGTATAGATCCTAACGCCATTCAAATTTGGTTCATGTGGTCAAGTGTACTCAAGGGAAGCGTAAGCGAGTATTGCTTCCACAACTGCAAATCCGCGCTAGTTATCATAGTGCCTGATATAGGTATCGTATCTCAGTCTCTTTGGTTGATTATTTATTGTGATATTAAATGGGGACTAAACTTTTTTATATATAAACTTGATTTTAGACGCTAGTGAGGAATCAGTCATTTCTTTGGAGAAGAGATAAATTACATCCTATAGTTTAATTTACTTGTATTGTATAGTTTGTTTTGTATGTGTGTTTATGTATGTAAATTTTATAGTTAAACTTGGTCGATTGCTTTGCATTGACTTACGATTATTTGGGAATTAGATTGATGGGCCACAATGTTTTTTTGGTCCATTTATTTTGTGTTTTGGTAAATGGGTTGTCCGAATTAAAGATTGAACCACAATGCCACATTTTTTTTCCAGCAAAAAGAGATTATATTAATTATCAAAACAATTAAACCACCAGCAAAATGCTGGGGCGCACACCACGACGATACAACAAGATTAATATAAGTCAAAATTACATCATGATTGCCATTCAGTATCCTAAATTTTTCCTCTAAATTTTAACCACCAAAATGAGTTGACCATAATCTCTTTCATCATATGATCCACGTGCGGGGTTCTCCCGTTAAAGATAAAATCATTCCTAGTTAGCCAGATGAATCAAATGGAAGCCATAACAATACAATGTGTTGTCTTTTTGAGCTTCGTTGAACCTGAAACAGATTGCACAAGTGACAAGACGTCACGAGTCGACGATGGGTCGACCAATTAAGCCCACACCATCTTGTAACTGCCGCCCAGACTTCCGAAGTGAACGCACAAGAGACTAAAACATAATATGCAGTTTCTATTCTACCAAAACACAAGCTACATTCCGCCGATGCAATATGTACCCCTCGTCTCTGTAATGCGTCTTTGGTAGAGATTCTATTTAATCTTGCTCTCCAAGCAAAACCATTTATCTTTATGGGTATCCACTTACACCACAACATAGGATTAAAATCCAAACATGGGCGATTTGATTCTATGATCATCCTTGACGCCTTAGTAGAGAACTCTCCTGTGGCGTCCACTTCCCAAAACCATTGATCTTCGCCATTATGAAAACTTATGTTTTTTATTAGACCTTCTAAATGTAATATTTGGGGTTTTTCCTCCTGGTTCAAACTCCTCCTTTTCCATGCTCATTTATAAATCACATTGTTTGTGTTCACCTCCACTCTACAACTACTTTACAAGTTTTGTCATTTTCAAGATTGAACAACGTAGGATATGTATATTTTATTTACTTTTCCTCTTATAAATTTATAAATCAGAATTTTCTTCTGATTCCTTCCAATACCCATATCACCTTGGATGGAGCTTTAAACATTGCTAAAAAGTACATAGGCAAACTTCCAAGTACATATTTTACCAATGTCAAACGAATGATAGGTTTTTTGCCTTCCAGATTGAAAGTTTATCTTCCATCATTTCCACTATCAAACGCAAACTTTTAATTAGTCTCATGTTTGCCCCAATGTACGAATGGTAAAGATGCCGATTGACAGTTCAAGATTCCAGTCATAAAATGTATACTACTTTGATCAATACCAATTCCAATTCCAAATATGTTACTTTTAGAGAAATTCACCTTCAATCCCGAGGAAAGGTTGAAACACCACAATATTTTGGTTAAGTTCCTTGCATTTGCCCCAGACCACTCACCAATTATAATCGCATTGTCAGCGTAAAAAAGATGTGAGAGTATCAGCCCACCGTTTGGGAGCCGAACACCATGGAATATCCCTGTCTCCACTGCCGATGACATAGCTAGCTACCTGTAGTGCTTCCATCACCATTACCACATCTTTAATGAATTAAATGATGATTAATGTATAAAGAATTTTTTATCACTGAATACACGGTATATTTACGTGATAGCTAAACTAAAAGTTAATATTATTACGGTCGGACTGACTAGTTAGTCTGAGCAAAAACGGGTCTCTAGCTGGTTCAGTTATGCTTTTGAACAGGTTAGCTACCAATAGGACTAGTGAACTTGATTGGATCAATGTGGGTGAATCATATTTTTATTATTTTTTATTCTTTACTTATATATTTAAATTTACTGATTATTTTATATCTTAGAATATTTTATTTATATAAGATCTTGTATACCTAAACTCACATCAAACATAACTATTTTTCACATTTTATTTTTAGTTATACATACATATACTTTTATTATAACTAGTTTTAGTAATCCGTGTGTCACACGAGTTGAATAAATAAAATATTAATATAAATTTTTTTATTAATTATAAATTAATATTCTAAGATATGATTTGACTGAAATTATGTATGAGAAATAACTATAAATAATAAAACAGTTATATCAAATTTTTAAAAGTTTGTTAACAAACTTTTTTTCCAAAAAAATATATATAAATATTTTGTTCTAAAACAAACCATATAAAAGTATTATTTTTGAAAGTTTCCTTACTATATCTCCAAAATTTAGTTATTTTGGTATTTAAAAAATTGATTTTTTTTACTTTTGAGAAAAACCAATTTAAAATATGTCATTTCTAAAATAATGTTTTACGCTATAAAAAAATTTATTATTTATAAAAATATTATTTATTGAGAAATAACATTAATAAATAGATCTCTTTCTTAATTTATTAAATTTAAAAAATATTAAATAATATTATTAGTAATTAAGATAATCTACTATAATAAAAGAAACTTTTAAGTTGTCACTTGTCACAATATTAGATCTTCTAAATCAAAATTTCCCGCTTCTCTCTCATATTAAAAAAATATTTACATTAACTATTAATTATATTATTTAAATTTCTTTTGAGATTAAAATAGTTTTTAATAAATTAAGAATTTTTTTTATAAATGTAATTTCTAAAGAAACAATCTTTTGTATAACATAAGTAATTTTTTAAAACATCAAACTTTTTTAAAAATACAAAAATTTAAAATCAGTGTTTTTAGAAATTAATTTTTGTGAACCATAAAAATTAAATTGGAAGTTATAATAAGAAATTTTTAGAAGATGACATTTTTTTAAAATGTTTTGATTTAGAACGAACTTTTAATTTTTTTAGATATAAAAATTTAAAACAGAAGTTTAAAGAAAATGATATCATTGTTTTATTGCTTATAGTCTTTACTTATACGTAATTTCAATCATATCATATTTCAAAATATTATATTAATTAATAATTTTTCATTACTAATTATTTAATATTTATTTATTCAACCCGTGTAATACATGAGGTAGTAACCTAGTTATTTATAACGGGATAGTTGCAAGAAAAGTTTGATAAAAATAATTGTGGTGTTGACACGTGTCATCCAAAATACCATTTTATTAATGTAGTGAGATGAGATATTTATTACATTATCCCGTTTTTAAAGCTAATAGTGGACCGGTAAGGTTAGTTGCACCGGATCATCATTTAGTCCGGTACTAAAACAATGATAAAACTAATATTGTAGCACATACATGGAAACAAAGAATTAAAGGTTTACATAGTTTAACTTGGACTATTTATAACCTGATATTTGAAATTCAGAAATTTCAAATGAATTTTTAGTTTCTTACATATTTCATATGTATAAATAAAATTTGTATAAATCAAGTATCCAATCCTATCATTTATTTATATTAGAATTTTAACCTTTAATAACAACAAACAAACTAAAATCAAGCAAATATGGTCGTGCATTTCAATTGTGTTGATTTGCTAAAAATCATTGATACACATGTTAAGTATAAAATATGTGAATATTTTAACGACCTTAATTTGTTATTAAGAGATTCACTTGTCGGGTTGAGCGGGTATTATAGCATTTACCGGTTATCTTGCAAGTTTATAAAACATTTCTAAAACTTGCATTTACAAAATACTTCATTAATCAATAGGAGATAAGAAACAAAATAAAGCACTAAATTACTGTATTCTTACAATTGAACTAAAAGAAAATAAATGAATAAGATGATGAATACTATGCGTGGGTGCATATATTTTTAATAAGCGTTATTAAATTTTAATAATCACAACATTCTTTTATTGGACGGGTTTAACCTCAACTCAAAAAATGTTTACATATACTTATAACTTTAAATTTATTTCTCCCAATGATCTCTTACTAACTAAAAAATTAGCACCGTTAGTTTTTGACGATGTGGACTGCCTATATGGCCAAAACACTAAACAGAACGTTGAGATATGCCACCAGGTCCGTCAATCTGAAACTTCTTCACCATGAACCCGTTAATCTTCATCTGTTGATCTGAACCACTTGACTCATTAAAGATAGATTTCAAATGAAGATGAAGGCTAACACCAGAAAACAAACCTAATAAAGGTTGGATGGTGATGGAGTTAAACCATTAGCCCTCATTTTACCAAAAAAACTAATGCAGGTTAATACTCATTTAGTAAGGGTTTGTTAGATTAAAATAAGCTTAAAATTAGGTGTGTCAGTCAATATTTCCAAAGTTAAGATTAATAATGCCAAATAGCGAAAGTTGAGATTATTAAAATACAATAACCTTTTTAATAATGGTTTTTGACATCACTTGGTTTTAAATTAATAAAATGATTTTACATCAAAACTAAATCACACATAAGTAAGCAAGTATATATATCGTATGTGTTGCATAGCTTTAAGAAGAACCAAATATTGATCTAAAAACACCGATAATAATTATTTGTTATTATTCATCCCACAAAGATAAATGATCTAGTTTTTTTGTATTTTAAATAGAAAATAAACATAAATAAATCAAAATAGATAGAAATTAGGAATGATAATAAATTAAAGGTAAAGGTAATACTTAATTAGACTTTGAATCCACCTAGCAAAATAATGACAACACATACAATAACACAAACTTATAATGAGATTATTTTATACATGTGTAACACAAAAATATACTAGACACCCGTCAAATGTAATCCTATGATTGTGTGAATAGTTAAAACGATGTTAACATAGTAACGACCTTAAGTCATTCCATTAAGATCCAACTATATAGTTATATTGAATATAAATATGAATTAAACTCGTATCAAGTTTATTTGATCCGATAATCCTTTGGAAAGCTAATACGATAAACACACACTAGCCATTTCAAATCACGTAAAGAAAACATCATGAAGTTTATCAACTTGTGAATATGATACCACGAATACATGAACTACATATTTACACTAGTAAACCATAATTACACACACATAATGATATGAGAAATTCATAACGAATATAACGGATTTTCCAAGCATATATACAAGGATGCATATATGAATAACAATATTACATATCCGATCCCCTTCCACCATTCTTAGTGAAATGTCATAATAACATATACATACGCATTCATGAATGAATATTCTAACATATATGGTTTTCTAACATGATATGGTCAAGATGTTCATGAGATTAAACATATAGCCAAGTCAAACAAACAAACATAATGATTACAAAACATTAAAACATTGTTAAATTGAATCAAAGAGTCTATAATAGGTATAATAACACCCAAACAACATGAATAAGGAAAGAGATACATGATTAGATGAAAAGCTTATCAAACCAAATCAAATAAAGATGGGTTGTATGATGTCATATTCTTCTTAGGTAGGGTTGGTAATTTCCGACACAAACTTGTTAACACGACAAGAAAGAAACGAAGTTAACAGGTTCGTATATGGGCTTAATAGGTTTTATATCTGAAACAAATCGCCACGTTAAGAAATGATAATATTCATGTCTAAATAGGTGTATAAACTGTTAGTAAGCCTGTTTATCTCTATTATTATACAATATAATAGAGAAAGGATGGCTAGAAAAGTAATATCAATGTTTCTTGTAACTAAACTACACCTCTTCATCTATGGCAACTATGAATGTAATCTCCTTCACCTATTTAGTGAACCAATTTAATGAATACAGTCAAACCATCGTTCAATTGCGCGCTGTTCAACTTTTGAGGATGACCTAGATGCAGTTGGATCTCGGTTTCATGAGGTATCATTGTGAATCAAGGCCACCTTTGGTTGATTCTATGTAGTTTTGTCTATTTTATTTTTTGCCTTGTTTTAGGTGTTCTTTGTTAGAGATTGCTTTCAGGTTACGATTTGCTGGCATCTAATACATTTACCTGTTGTGTTGTTTGCTACGAGGTGATGATTTGTGTTATATAGCCTTCTTTCTTATTTGGAGGTGGTTGGAAAGGGCATAGAAGTGATAGTTTGATATGTGTTTGAAACAGTTGTACTTTTAGTATTATAGATATGATGATTACCCTTTATTAGTAATTACAATATGTGTTGTGATTTAAAATGCAATTATTCTAATACACATTTGTGTTTGTTGTGTTAGTCTTGCATATTCTTATTTTGTTTCCTTGTTGTGGTCTCCTAAGATATTCTTAGTATAGTATTTTGATTTTCTTAATTTGTATATTATGCTCTCTTTGCACCTGCATCTATTAATAGTTTTGAATTTCTAAAGGTAGAGTAGGTGTTTTTAATAATAAATGTGTTAAATGCACTTGAATCATATGCTGGTTGACAAATCTGTATAAACTAACATCAACATGCATGAGTCCTTAACACAATGAAATTAACTATATAATATCCTTTAGAGACATTAAAAAAATAAGCATAAAAACATTACAAGATATGACGCTTTGTTTTATTAACTTAAGAGTGGATTGATTTGGGTAATAGGCAGGTAAGTAAAGTCAAATGGATTATATCAGTAAAGTGTTGAAAGTGATTTTAGTGCATTAACACTCCTAAACCATTTTGTACATCAAACACGAGGCCTTAAAGATTCAAACAATATGTAGAGATTATATGAAGAGGCTGATGCAACCCAAACACTCAAAGTCTCTCCTGCATGCATGCACATGGGTACTGAAAAAGAATGCTTCAGAAGTTTCACACAAGCAATGGAAATATTCTAAGTGTGAAATCTTCCGAAGCCAAGACCAATATCTTCTGCAGCCAAAGATGAAGTCTTCCGAAGCTTTAGAGACAAAGTCGTCTGAAGCCAACACTTGAAGACCGATTTCTTCCGAAGACTTTTAGTATTGTAGAGATCAATGAAGAGACTGATGCAACCTAAACATCTTAAGTCTTTCTTGCATGCTGCACAAGTACATTGAAGAAGAATGCTTAGGAAGTTTCACACATGACAGAAAATACTCTAAGTGTGAAATCTTCCAAAACCAAGACCAATATCTTCCAAAGCCAAACATGAAGTTTTCCGAAGCCTCAGAGACAAAGTCTTCCGAAGCTTCAATTCATGAAGACAGATTTCTTTCGAAGACTTTTAGTAACATGCTTTATCTGATGTACTGTTCCATAAAGCTGGACATCTTTCCGCTGCACCTCTGCAAGTCACCAACTTACATAAGTTGGTGAAAAGGTCCATGCTTTTGGTAACT
>BJCM01070493.1:0-22135 GCA_018326385.1 Flaveria bidentis
CTTATAAAATCTTTATAACTTTTATAATCTTGTAACTTTATAATGTGATTATTTATTTTCAATAATTAAAATTCATAATTACTAATAAAACTTTATAAGTTTATTAAAATTTATTTTATAACTTTATAAATTTTAATAAGTCTTTTCCATTTAGTTATTTATTGTAAAACGATTTATATATCTTTATAACTTTATATAAAAGAATATTTTTTATAAATTCATAAATTATTACAAGTTGTTTAAATAATTACTAAATGAATAATTCACGATATAAACTTCACATTTAATGCATTTGATCTATTAAAATTATTAAAATAGTTTAATAATGGAAGTTTAAAATGGGTTAGGGTTTGGGTTTTAACTTGGAAAATGATGGATATTACAGTCCCTCCTACTTCAAGAAATTTCATCCTGAAATTTAATCATGATAAGACTAATTTCAAAGATATGAAAAGATTTAAATTTCATATCATGTTCTCTAGTGAATACTTGGGAACATTTAAATTCAATAAGTTTGATTATGGTGTTTTGCTACACTTAATTTTTTTCAATTTCATAATTCATGATTTCATGTGTTTCTTGACAGAGTGTGCAAGATCATTGATTTAGAATTTCAACTGAAAAGCTTTTGCATTTCAGACGGTACATGACAACTAGAAAAGTTTTGTCACGAGTGAAGCACCAAGCATTAGATCAATACGAGAGTTGACTTGACAAACAAGAGAAATAAATTTAAGACACTTTTTGATGGGATGTTAATTCATAGGAGCTTCTTAAAGCAAATAACTTCGATATGGTTCTTAGATGATCGATCCTTGTTTACTATGTCATTGAGGTTTCAAATTTACATTAGTTTAAAGTTGATATGAGAATTGTATTTGTTAAGATTAATGGTTCAGTTCTATTTAAGAGTATCATTGAAATAAGCTTTCAAAATAACTTTGGTTTTTAACGGAAAGACATTCAAAAAGATTACAAAAACTCCTAGAGAATTGAATAATGTGTTTTAAGATTCAGGAAGACAAAATCAATGATGAAACGATAACAACAAGATGTTTCAAGTGTATCGTTTGGTTTACAAACCAAGCAAATACGTTGACTTATCAATGTATTAGGTCAACTACAACCTTAATGAAGACATTTGTACCTATAAGTGGAAACTCACCCTAATGGTTTCCAGGTAAAGTAAACGGATCCAATGGTTGATTTGGATCTATATGAATACCTTGCGTAGACAGAACACCTCGAGATACATGCATCACACTCTTCTAGTATTACATGTTTCAAGTTGTATGACATAGACTTTGACGAGACTTGAAAACACTAAATAACGGTTTAAAACTCATTTTGAAAACTATTTGATTTCGGCATACAATGCCTTAGATTATGATTTGAGAATAATGTGTGCACTGACAAGAAACAAAGTATAAGAATAATCATATAAGACATATAATCACATAATCATGTTTAAACATATAAGGCACATAAAATCCTATCTAAGCATATAAAATACATGAGAGGACTCATGTGTAAGGGTACTTAGTTATAGTTTAAGTCATTCCATTTCTAATAACCTAATTCCCTATAACTATGGCTTTGATACCAATCTGTCACACCCCGACTGACGATGGAATTATCGAGACGGATGAATGTGAAACGATTGTTTATAGCTCATGGAATTAAATAAGTTTCAATAATATTAAAAGCCATTTATCATTGAACAATACTATAAAATTAAGACATTACAATACAATAAAGAATTAAACAAAAACACAAGAAATTTTAACTAAGTCCAAGTCCTATATGAGCAAGAAGAAATCCTAAAGTAGCAATCCTGAAATATGTTAAAAATAAATGGTCAACTTTGAAAGTTGGTGAATTTCCATGGGCTAAACATACACACACACACACACACACACACACACACATATATATATATATGATTTACAAGTAGCAATTCAAGTCAATGGTTATGAATTATGCAAGTTTATAGAACACATATAGCTACAATCAAACCTTGACCAAGAATAAGTTTACAACATTATAAATATTAGCTAAGTTTACTTGGTTCCCATGATGAACAAGTCATACGTCATCATGAGCTGGCAATATATCAACTTTAGAACCAAATAGGCTTGTTTGGCCCATAGATCTATGACGTCGTCAGGCTAACAATAGTTAATGATTGTCAACGTATATTGTATCTCATATAACACTCATAATAATATCAATAACCATGACAAAAAGTAAATTGCATGTGCATTTACAAGTATCAATATGTTTACAAGTGTAAGTTTATAAGGTTAACATGTTTCACCCTAAATGTGTGAAATAAAGTAAAAAGGGACATGAAGAAACTCACATTGTATAATGATGGTTTCAGAGTATATATGAAAGCTTGGATGTTCAAGAGTCAAAGGTGATATACTAAAGGATAGAAAGAAACAATAACTTAAGGTAGGAATTCATTACAAGAAGTTAAGCCATTTTTATAATGCCAAAAAGTGAAAGGTAGATTGAAAAATGATTATTGTATCAATTTTAGATTCTGGACAGAATGTTTGGTATGCATTTAAAGAAGTTTTTAAAATAGCAAATGGTTTCATAAAATTTTAAAAATTTACATTTGACTAGTTCAAAGTCTTCCAGACAACTTTTGTTCAGAAACATTACTATGAAAAGATTTGTAAACAGGTCAAAGTCTCCCGGACGTATAACTATCGTTAAAAAGGTAATTTAATGAGATTAATATTGGAGTCTGATTTTACTAAAATTTAGTTTGTTATGATCAAGTTATGGTCAGTTGAAGTCATATTATATTCTACCAAAGTTATAGTAAGGAACAAATTTATTATGTTGATATATGGTATATTAGACTTAATTTGAGTTATAAAAATATTCCAAGACTTTGGCATAGCCATTATTTAGATAAATAATCTTGTTAAATTACCAAATGCGGTTGCATAGTCGTCCATTTGCAAACGGGATTCTTTGTTTAAATTAGTGTTTTCTTAGCTTGATTTAATAATGTTAGTGGTTATTATAAGGTTAGTAAAAGTTAGAAGGTTAATGATCAAATGATAATGATTAAAATTAAAAGATATTTAGTAAAAGTAAGAATAAAAGTAAAAAACATAAAGTCATGAGAACAATTAGATGTTAGAATGATCGAAACAATATAGAAATGTATAATATAAAAGGAATATAAGATTACATTAGTCTTATAAACTTCTTGAAATTACTTTAAAATAAAGTTCTTGAATTTGATCAAAACCAAAGAATGAAAGAAAGATTTGTTAGTGTAATTATTAGAGAATGAGCAAATGAAAAGTGAGACCTAATCCTTGCGTTTATAGTTGAGGTTAGGAGGAGGTTATGAATGGCGTTAATGGTGAGTTACAAGTCTTTAAAAGGGGATTATGATTTTGAAATAAATATACGATTAAATAAAATAAATAGATAAAAGAATAATTAAAATTTAAACTTTTAATTTATTAAAACCTTAATTTTAATTTAGTCAACTTATTTTCTTATAAAATCTTTATAACTTTTATAAAACTTGTAACTTTATAATTTGAATATTTATTTTCAATAATTAAAATTAAAAATTACTAATAAAACTTTGTAAGTTTATTAAAATTCGTTTTATAACTTTATAAGTTTTAATACGTCTTTTCCATTTAGTTATTTATTGTAAAATGATTTATAAATCTTTATGACTTTATATAAAAGAAAATTATTATAAATTCATAAGTTATTTCAAGTTGTTTAGATGATTACTAAATAATAATTCACAATTTAAATTTCACATTTGATGCATTTGATCCATTAAAATATTAAAATAATTTAATAATAAAAGTTCAAAATGGGTTCGGGTTTGGGTTTTAACTTGAAAATGGTGGATGTTACAAGCACTCTTTGTTAGACGGTCCACTATTACCCATATAGCATCATACTCTCTCGCGGTACGCGGTAACTTTTTGATAAAGTACATGGTGATATGCTCCCACTTCCACTAGAGTATATCTAGAGGTTGGATCATCCCATATGGCTTCTAATGTCCAGCTTTCACTTGCAAGCAAGTAAGGCACTTACTCACATAATCTGCTACATCACGCTTCATACCCAGCCACCAATAATCTTTCTTCATATCTTGATACATCGACGTGGCATCGGGATGAATGGAGAATAGAGTCTTATGAGCTTCATCTATTATCTTCCTACGTAACTCACCATGATGAGGAATCCACATCCATCTGAATCTGGTTCTAACACCCTCTGTTTTCGCCCAACTTCGCAACAACACCTCTCATCCTTTCAAAGTCAAGATGATCTACTTTCATTGGCTCAACTTGAAACTCCTTGACCTGTTTCATCACATCAAAGGTCATAACCAACTAATAAACCTTCACCCGAATTGGCTCGGGTCTTTCCTTTCGGCTAAGGGCATCTGCCACTACATTGGCCTTGCGCGGATGGTAATGGATCTCGCAATCATAATCCTTTATGAGCTCCAACCATGGCTTTTGCCTCATGTTCAGTTCCTTCTGCTTGAAGAAGTACTTCAAGCTTTTATGGTCAGTGAAGACTGTGCACTTTGTCCCGTACAAGTAGTGCCACCAAATCTTTAGTGCAAAGACCATAGTTGTTAGCTCCAAGTCATGAATAGGATAGTTAACCTTAGGAACTTTCAATTGTCGAGATGTGTATGCTATTACCTTTCCTCACTACATCAACATGCAACCCAACCCCAAGTAAGAAACATCTTAGTAGACCACCAAATCTTCGCTTCCTTCGAGCAATGATAAAACTGGAGCTTTCGTCAACCTTGCCTTCAACTACTCAAAAGCCTTCTCTTGATCTTGAACCCATTAAAATTTCAAATTCTTACGGGTCAACTTGGTCATTAAAGAAGCTATCTTAGAGAAGTCTTGGATGAATCTCATATAATATCCCGCCAGCCCCAAGAAACTATGAATCTTGGATGGCATCTTTGGAGACTTCCATTGTTTCACCGCTTCTACTTTTGCCGGGTCCGCCATAATCCCATTGGGATTCACCTTGTGACCCAAGAACTGAACTTCGCATAAACAAAATGTGCACTTGGTAAACTTGGCATATAACTTCTCCCTTCTCAGCGTTTCCAACACCTCTCGTATGTGACTGGCATGCTCCGACTCGCTCTTTGAGAAAATCTGGATATCATCAATAAACACAATCACTGATTTATCCAACATCGGTCAACACACTCGATTCATCAAATCCATAAAAGCAGCTAGCACATTGGTTATACCAAAAGACATAACGAGGAACTCGTAGTGTCCATAGCGCGTACGGAAAGCTGTTTTAGGAATATCTTGCTCCTTCACCTTCAACTGATGGTGACCAGATAGAATGTCAATCCTTGAGAACTAACTGGCACCATGGAGCTGAACAAACAAGTTATCAACCTTGGTAATGGATACCGATTCTTCACCATTAACTTATTTAGCTCACGATAGTCAATTCACATCCTCATACTACCACCCTTTTTCTCACGAATAAGATCGGAGCACCCCATGGAGAGATACTCGGTCAAATGAACCCCTTATCAAGCAACTCTTGCAGTTGTTCTATCAATTTCTTCATATCGGTCGGGGCCAACTGATACGATGCCTTAGCAACAGGTTAAGCACTGGTATCAAGTCAATCTGGAACTCAATCTCACGTTCCAGTGGTACACCTGGTAAATCTGTGGGAAACACATCTGGGAACTCCCACACAACCAGTACATCTGATAATTGTGGTGCTGTCGTATCTACATCCTTCACGTAGTCCAAGTAGGCACTACATCCACGCCTCATGCACTTTTCCACCACTGCCATCTAAATCACTTTCAGAATCGTCATAACTCGATCACCGTAGATTCTCACTAGACTTCCGTTGGGCGATATCAGATTAATCTTATTCTTGCGACACATAATGCTCGCCTCGTAGTCCGCCAACCAATCCATTTCCTAGGACTACATCAAACCCGCCTAAGGTCACACAAACAGTCTAGCAGGAAACTTATGACCTTCTAGTTCTATATCATATGCTTCTATCAGATCAACAATCATAGCAGACTTACATATGGTAGTTTCTACATCGAAGGGCTCATCAATACTCCTACTACTAACATGCAACTTAGCACAGAAAGTAGCAGAAATAAAACTCCTACTGGCACTAGAATCAAATAACACAGAAGCAAGAGTTTGGTGTACTAGAACGTACCTGACACAATATCAGGGTCCGACTTAGCCTCCTCCCTGGTCATAATGAAGGCCCTAGCGCTAGATTTCTTTCCTTTAGTCCCGACTGTCTTCTTCGCCCCGGAAATCTCATCCCTCGGCTTCTTGCATTTCCTCATCATGTGCCCCTCCTCACCACAATTATAACACCTCCTTACCCTGCAGTCCTTCACCACATGTCCTGACCTTCCACACCAGAAATAGACATTAGATCCTACCCTACATTCCCTGGTGTGCTCTTTCCCACATTTGCCACACGTCTTTGACCATGCACCGGGTGTGACCACATGTCGGTCATCCACCCTCGCAAATTTGTTGTTTGAAGCGACCCTACCATTTCCAAACCTCTTCACACTCTAGTTCAGGTCACCACCGCCTTTCTTACTCACTTAATCACCACCACCCGCTTTCATTATACAGCCTACCCACCAAATCAACCACCGACCTGAAGGTGCTCGGTCGGGTGGCGATCATGTGCATGAGGATATCTGCTGACAATCCCAAAATGTATCTTTTGATCTTCCATGGCAAGGGCGTCACCTGATCCGACACCAGGCGTGCCATCTCGTTGAACTTGGTGGTGCACTGGTGATGTGTCATGGTTCCTGCCTCCAGCTGCAAGAACTTCCACTCCACCTTGTCCAACTCTTGGGGATGACAAAACTTCTTGATCACCAATTTCTTCAACTCTGGCAACCTCATTCTTCCAATTGCCCTAGTACCCTCAGCTTGGACGATATTGTCCCACCAACACAAAGCCGATTCCACGAATGAATGAGTGGCAAGCTTCACCTTCTGATCCTCCCCGCACTCACTAATATCAAGTACACCTTCCATCTCTCTCACCCACCTATAAGCAGTAGCAGTAGTGCCATTGCCATCAAAAGTCGGGGGCTTGCATCTTTGAAATTCCCTAGAGTTACAGCCTTGTGCTACCTTAGGCACAAGCTATTCTTCTTCTTCCTAGTTAGTAGAGACAAGCATCTCAGTCTTCGGTTGCTCTCTTTCACTCGAGGACCGGTTCATCTCCTTCCTTTCCCCTTCTCTTATAGCCTTATTACTTTGGTCACCATAGATGGTAAGATCGTCTACATGACCTAGTGAACCTCCTCTACCACAACCTCCTTCACCAAGGCCCTTAGGTTAGCACTCTCATCACCGCCCTCCGGATGAGTGTCTTGTGCTCTTTATGAGCCATCTCTTTAGCTCTAGGCCTTTCTCTTGTGACCCGTGGTCTAGCACAACGTCCACCTTGTCCTCCACGATCTCCACCACACGAAACCTTAGAAGATCTACCACAGGGATCCTCTAACACGCCATAAGATTCAAACACTAACACGGTCATTCAAGGTAATAGCTCAATTTATATCAAGTGTAGTAAGTCCCTAATTACAGTGGCCAACTGTGATTAGCCAATTACTTTATTCTTCATACCCCAAGCATTTCCTATCCTGACTACATCAGTATCTAAATCTACCAAGAAGCACATAAATCATATAATATGTGCATATATTACCGGTTAACATTTAGAAAATACCTGATGGCACGTAGCTACTCGGACTGGCATCCCTTCCCTATGTCCCATTCTCAGTTTAAGTTTAGGTTTATTTTGAAAATATTTACCCATTTCACTTAAAATTTTGCTTTGATACCAACTTGTAAGGCCTCGTTCCCGAGACGCTTACAGTCAGTCCATCATTGCACATAAAACATAAAACATAAAACATACATTTACTTTACTAAACTATCACAGTGGAATAATTTAAAATCATTTAATTCATTTCTTTCGTACAATAATTCAACATTCATAATAGTTACAAAACATAGTTTGTTCACATTACAATGCAAAAACGTCATCGTTTAACAAACTGGATGCCATCCAAAAGTGCTGAGTAGTTGCCCCGTGTTATCCTCAGCAACATTTACATGCCAACAAGAAACATATAAAATTCAGCATTGTTGAGTGAATTCTAGTTTTATAATATAAAATACTTTTCTTTCATTTAAAACCGTTCATTACATTCATACGTGATCATACATCATACGTACACACAGATAATATCATCTTCCATACCATTCATTAATTTCATTTAATGTACGTCATCATTTCATTCATTAACTTTCCTTCATTCATTCCTTCCGAATCATCTCATCAGCTATATCCCAAACGTAGGCACAAAGCGGGTACTAGGCCGAAGTCTATAAATAGACTCCCATTCATTGCGCACAAACCCTTGCACCAGTACGGGGCAAGGGACAAGGATTCCATACATAAGTTTACCCCAAACGTAGGCATAAAGTGGGTATTGGGTCGAAGTCTACAAATAGACTCCCATTCACAGCGCAAAAAGCCTGGAACCAGTACCGGGGCAAGACTTATTCATTCATTCATTCTTTCATTAATGCACGCATTCTTTCGTACTTTACGTTCCTCTTTTCATTATCTTCTGCCTTTCATTACATACTACATTACGTTTATTGATATTACTATCATACCAAGCCACGGGAAAATAACATACATAACAAGGAACATCAACATGAACATAACTATACCATACATAGCATCAACCATCACATCACATATGACATCATAAAATTAACTTACATTAACCCTAGGAACCTTATAATTTAAAGCCTACACTTTACATTTTTCCCAAAAATTCAAAAATTATTCTAAGTCCTAGGCGCATGGGCATTATTTAAGTGCATGGCCTTCTAGGCGCATGGGAACACTTAGGCGTATGGGAAACGTTCTGGGTGCATGGGTACTATTAGGGCGCATGACCCAATACTTGGTCTTTTTAAGGAATTTCTGGGCGCATGAGCACTATGCAGGCGCATGGGCTATCTAGACGCATGGACACTTAGCCAAATTTCAGCCTATTCTAGGCGCATGAATACTATTTGGGTGCATGGGGTTTTGGGCGCATGGAACCATAGTTAGGCAATATGATCGTTGGGCGCTTGGGCCTATTTCAAGCGCATGGACAGCTAACTCATACTATCAACATAATATTCAGTTCTTACATCATCAATTCATCATGTTCTAAGCCTAATTCTAACATTCTAAACAACAAAACATGAACATAACACAATCATCACATAATAAATCACCCAAATCATAACCCACCCATATTCACACATACACATTCACATAGGTACAAAACCCACTTTTAATAAAATGTACATACATGCATTTCCAGCCCCAAAACACGCCTTATGCAACTTTCGTGCAGACTCTTCACACCCGCATGCAAATTTGAGTTCAACCACCTAGAAACCCACCATAAACACACACACACACACACACACACCCGAACACATAATCACACATAAGCATACAACCGAGGCATAGGCTAGCCAAAAACAACTTAAAATTATAAATTCTTACCTGAATAGCCTTTTTCTTCTTCTCTCTAAAACCAAAGCTTCCTCTGCTTTCTTTCTCTAAAAGTCGATGAAAAGAAATGTTAGTAGGTGTGGGCGGCCATGCCTACCTTTTTGAATAAATTTATAATATTTTCGGGTGTTACAACTCTACAAATTGAGATTGAAAATCTTAAGGCTCAACTAGCTGAGAAATAGATTGAGAGATCTGTTAGGCATGTACCTATTTAGGTCTCATTAACTTCTTCCTCTAGCTCATCTAGCTCTCAAGATGATGCTACCAAAAAGGGGCAGAGTGTTCAGAGACAAACATATGTTAGAAAAACTTAAGAAGAAAAGTAGACTCCCAACTGGGAAGGTGCTAGCTGCAAGTAGCAAAGCAGCTGTAGCTAATCAGGAGGCTATCCACAACAAAAAGAGGGTAGAGATCATTGACAGGCTTATCAAGCTTGGAGTTGTTAGTGAAGATGTGCTCCTACTATCACTAGAGGAGTTAACTGAGCTAGCAAAGGCAACCCTGCTACTGATTGAACAAAGGGAAGAAGAAACAAGACTGGCCTTAGAGGAGGAAAGAGAGAGGAAGAAAAAGGAAGTTGATTTTCAGCTTAGGAGTGAAAGGATAACTTTCCTAACCACCGGGGGTTTCTCTCTAGAAGAACTGTCTCCCCATGATAATGATACGATCTTATGGCACTTCAACAAAGAGCAAGATCAATTGACGAAAGAAAGAAAGAAAGTTGCAAGGGAAAAACTAAGGGAGAAGAAGAAGCAGGACTTGCTGCTACGAGGAAGATAGGTGATAAGACCTGGATGAAGGACTATCTCTACGATCATGGCTTCTCTAGTAGGCAGGTAGGTCCCATGTCTATGAAGACCCTGCAGCGTATTGTTAGTGAAATCAAGGCTGACATATGCTCAGGAAAAAGGAAAGAGATGTACCGAAGAGTACAGGGGATGATTTTCACATCTACTCCACAACCATAGCCTCAACCCGAACCTATCCCTTTCCCTTTCCTTGTTAAAACTGAACCAACCTCTGAGCCTTCCACACCTGAACCCATATCATCAACCTTACCCACTTCATCACCCACTCCATCCATACAACCTCCAAAACTACCCATCCTGAAACCTAAAACCTTACCCAGAACATAAACGTCTCCCACCAAAGAACCACCTAAGTCATCATATCAGTAATCAAAATATCTCTCCTTAGAGGAGTTTAAGGAGATCAAGATGAAACTCATCAAGCGTACAACTTTGAGTGACATCTCTTGTGAGGAGGAATCTGTCAAATTAACTTTTGTTCCCTCACAAGAGATCAATTCCTTGATCTGCCTAGAGGAACACTGGACCAAGCTACAAACTCCTTTGCCTCAACTCTGATTCTCTAAATGATGAATAGAAGAAGCTAAGAAGAAAGCTAGTGACTCTGCTGAATACAAAGAAAGATGACCAGGTTCCTAGCCAGCCCCTTGTACCAAGGCAAAAGATTATCCAGTGGAGGTTCAAATACTCTTCTCACAACTTTGTTGTTGAGAGCGAGAGTGTGTTGAGAGACAAACAAGCTCAATGTCTTATCTCTGCTACACTTAAGCAGATTTGATATTGCTAAGCTAGCAGAGAAGCCATTATCTAATCCCTCCAACTCCAAGATAGCTGCTCATATAAGGAATTATCTCAGCAACCTTCATCTAGCCGAGCTGACTGCAATGTCCAAGAGTGAAGAGGAGATGAAACTGAAAGAGGAGGAGGAAAGGAAAGGATCAGCAACCAAAGGCAAAGGTTTTATTCAAATAGTTGAAGGTTCCAACCTTGAATCCATAGTTAGATGTGAGTATGACTATAACTCTCATCAACTAACTCAGGGGGCATAATAAAGGGTGTATGTCATTTAGAGTGACAGACTAGATCACCTGTCCACTAATGACTTATACAAACTTCTCAGCACAACTTCAGGGAAGAACAAAGAAACGGATAAACATCTTCTGTCCCTGGTGCTAAAGGTTTTGAGAAGCAGGAAGAAGTGAGGTTTTGGTAGCATCAGCCTAGGGGGAGTTTGTTGGATTTAGAAAGGCTGGTACAACCAAGACCAAACACTTAGACTATTTTGGTACAACAAATAAAGGACTTACAAAGCTAAGAGTGGAACTTCTAAAGAAAAATGGAGTTCTTCTGAAGACAAGTTCAAGATCAACTTCCGAAGTAAAACTTCAACTTCTGAAGACAAAGTCTCTGCTCTCCTGATGCTTCAACACTAAGAAGAAATGAAGAATACAACATCTGAAGTATGAAGTCCCAAGGAAGCGTCGGAAGGGGTAGCTACTTCCGAAGTACAAGTGGCTTCGGAAGAACAAGTTCTTCCGAAGCTAGTTAAGCTTCGAAAGCATCTATTTTGAACTAGTGGACATAAGTATGGTCTCTCTGACACTCCATTGCAGACCTCTAATATACCGCGTGGCGTTTTCTGTAAAACCCATGTAGTTGACCAAACTTTATTCCACTATTCACTTTTATTAGTTAGTATAGTTGCCAACTTTAGTTAGCGACAAAAGGTAAGTAATGGACATGTCATGACTACCAAATCTTAGATAGGACATTATCTAAGATACCTTAACTTTAGCTTTGTAGTATTTCCTTTAGTTATAGGATTCCAACTAGTATCAAAGTATATCCGACTATAGGTAGTACTATATATAGTTTCTAATTGTAACTCATGTAATATGCTTGAAATAGTCTTGTAATACTTTGAGTTGAGAAATAACATATACAAGTATCTTGAAAAACTATTCTCTTGTGTTTGCTTTGATTACTTAGTATATTATCATCAACTCTTAAAAGGATTCTACTTCATCACAAACCCGAGTGTTACTTAGTAAGTTTGAGAGAGAAATACTTGTGTTGAGAACAAAAACCGATCCTGTAGTTAGTTAATTGGTTACTAATCTAGGTTGGTTAACACCCTAATGAGCTGATTTCTTGAGTTTAGTTTGTGTTTTAGCTTAGTGTTCAAGTATTTATGATTAGTTTGGTTTTGGTTTTTGATATCAATTTTCTAGAAGTTAACTTATTTGGCAATGTTTGATTAAGTTTTAATCTTAGTTCATTACATACTAGCTTAAAGCATTTATCAATCAAGTAACTAATCACATAATCTTATGATTGGGTAACTTGCACACATGACTCAATAATTATAAATTCAAAGGTTCATATACATGCACACGTAAATGCTTTTGCATTCACGCATGCATGCATGTTCATGTATCATATGTGCATGTTCAATTAAGATACAAAATTCTTATAGAGTTAATCAAATAAATTACCAGAACAATTTCTAATAAGATATATATGTTAAGACGTTAGTTTACCAAACATTTGTTTTAGGGTTGTCACATTCTCCCCTCGTAAAAAGAATTTTGTCCCAAAATTTATTGGTTGGTATTATCAGGTTATGTGGAGGGTTTGTCTTTGTAGTTTCCCTTTTGTTATGTTTAACCTCAAATAAATAAGGATATTTCTTTTGATTTCATCTTTCCTTTCCCATGTAAATTTGGGTATTCTCTTTGAATTCCATTTGACCTTTACTATTGGGATTTTATTTCTCCATTAAATTTTTACTTCTCTACATATAATTGCGACTGGTTCTTCCATAAAATGAAGTTTTTTAATCTATTTTGATTTCCATTATTGGTACCTTCAATGTCTAATCAATCAAACATTTCTTCAAGTTAGGTACGTGGAGGTGTTACGTACTTTAATGAACTCCTGAGGCAAGTCTAGCATGAATGCTACAGGACCAATTCTATCAATTACTTCAAAAAGGCCAACATACCTAGGGTTTAACTTATTTATTTTCCCAAATAGAATAATTCCCTTCGATGGGTATACCTTTAGGTACACCCTATCCCTTATTTGAAATTCTAGAGGTTTTCTTCGTTTATTAGCATAACTCTTTTGCCTATCACATGTTGCCTTTAACTCTTTTCACTGATTTTATCAGATGTTTCCAGTATAAGATCCAGACCTTTAAGCTATCTATATCCTACCTCATTCCAACATAAAGGTGATCTACACTTCCTTCCATATAAAGCTTCAAATGGAGTTGCTCCTATACTGGCATGGTAGCTATTGTTATATAAAGCTATCTATATCCTACCTCATTCCAACATAAGTGTATCCCGATTACCACCGAAATTTAACACACAGGCTCGTAACATGTCTTCTAATGTCTAGATCGTTTTCGCACTATATCCATTTGTTTGTGGATGATATGTTGAACTCTTATTTACCTGAGTTCCTAATGCTTTTTGTAAAGTCTACTGTCTCTATCAAATATTATTGAAATTGGTATTCCATGTCTAGATACAATTTCTTTCATATAAATCCTTACTAATTTTTCCATTTTTATAATCTTCTCTGACTGGCAAGAAATAAGCTGACTTAGTCAACTTGTCGAATATAAGCCATATTTGTCATACTCACTTGAAGTTCTTGGTAATTTGGTCACAAAGTCCATGGTAAATTGGGCCCACTTCTTTTTAGGGATTTTTGGTTGTTGCAGACATCCTAAGGGTTTTTGATATTCATCCTTTACTCTAGAACAGTTATCACACTTCTTTACAAATTCTACAATAGATTTCTTCATACCTTGCCACCAATAATAGTTCCTCAAATCTTTGTACATCTTATTATCTCTCAAATGTACTAAATTTCTTGACTTATGTGCTTCCTTTAAAATAGTTTCTCTAAGCATGTCATTATTAGGAATCCAAATTCTTCCTCTAAATCTCATGATTCTATCTAATGTAGCTTCTAGTTATCCGTTATGTCCCATCACACCTCTTATTTCATCTTTTTGTTGAACTTCTCAAACTTGACTTACTAAATCCGAGTGTAATTCCATCCTCATAGAATAGACTCGTAAAGGCTTAGGTCTTTGTTTTCTACTTAAAATATCAACCGCTGCATTTGCTTTTCCTGGTTGATACTTGATTTTACAATCATAATCACTTAGTAACTCCACAAATCTTCTCTATCTCATATTTAGTATATTTTGATCAAATATGTGTTACAAACTCTTATGATCTGTATAGATTATGCATTTGGTTCCATATAGATAATGTCTCCAAATCGTAAGTGTGAATACTATTGCTCCTAATTGTAAGTCATGAATAGTATAATTCCTTTCACTTCCTCTGAGTTGCCTAGATGCATATACAATTACCTTATTTCGTTGCATTAAAACACATCCATAACCTTGATGTGATGCATCATAGTATACTAAAAAATCATCTATACCATTTGGAAGAGCTAAAATAGGAGCACTACATAATATATTTTTCAAGAGTTCAAATGCAACATTTTATCTTTCTCCCTAAACGTATGGTGGCTTATCTTTCTGAGTTAATTCTGTCAGAGGTTGAGCTATTCTCGAGAAATTTTCTATAAACCTTCTGTAATAGACAACCAAACCTAAGAACGGACGTACTTCAGTTGGGGTTTTCAAAACTTCCCATTTCTTATTTGCTTCGATCTTTGACGGATCGACCTGAATTCCTTCTTGGTTAGCCACATAACCTAATATTTGTAATTTTCTTTTCCAAATTTCACACTTTGAGAATTTGGTGTACAATTCATATTTTCAAAGTGCAGTTTTAGGTATATCTTCATCTCACACCCTTACCTGGTGATAACCTGACCTTAAGTCAATTTTTGAAAAGTAACTAAAACCTTGCAGTTAATCAAATAGGTCATCTATCATAGGGAGAGGATATCTATTCTTAATTGTTACTTTATAGAGCTCTCTATAATCAATGCAAATCCTAAACGTTTTATCTTTCTTCTTCACGAATAGAGCTAGAGCTCCTCATGGTGATACGCTAGGGCGTATAAATCCCTTATCTAATAACTCCTGAAGTTAAATCATTAACTCTTTCATTTTTGTTCGCGCCAAATGATCCAGAGACTTGGCAATAGGGGCAATACCTAGTTCTAATTACATTTTGAATTCTACTTGACGAGGAGGCGACAATCCTGGTAATTCGTCAGGAAATACCTCTGGATATTATCTAATAATATGAACATCTTCTAAGTTTTTCTTTTCTTGTTTTGTATCAACTACATGGGCTATAAATGCTAAAAAAATTTTCTCAAATATTTCTGGACCTTCTTACATAAGACTATTTTTATAGCACCTCTTGGTTTCTCACCATATATGAAAAGAATTTTATTATCTTTAATTAAAGGAATTTTAATCATTCTTTTTCTATAGATAATTTCAGCCTAATTCTTACTTAACCAATTCATACCCACAACAATATCAAATCATCCAAATTTAATAGGGATCAAATCGGTGACACCCCGTATTCCCAAACTAACATTGTTAGCCGACTACCATTACCTGTTACACAATTCCTTCAATTATTTGACATTTGTAAAATAATTAAAGTTCATTCAACTCTATGTTATAATTGATATAATTATATTAAAGTTATAACTAAAGGGGCCTAAGTGAAATTTTGTTAAAGTAAATTAATCTAACTTGAGGGGGGCTAGATGTTAATTACAAAACTTTGTGTTACTATAAACTCTCCTTCTTAACATCACTTTGCAACCGTTTGCAACCCTAGTTCACTAAATCCCTTTCCTACCATCAAACCAATTGAAACCGTCATAGTCATCGGCCAAGAAAACATCTCTAGCGACCCTTTTCACTTTCCATTAAGTGCCATTGGTGGTCGCTATCATCGCGCACGATAACTAGTTGACCCAGATAACCCTGTTTGGTATGTTTCTTCTTATTCATTTAATTTCGTATGATTTTGGTGGCTCTAATCAACAACTAAATAGCCCTGTTTGGTATGATTTTCTTCTTATTCATTTAATTTCGTATGATTTTGGTATGTTTCTTCCATGTTCATAAATCCTGTTCGTTGCGGTTTCGATTTTGGGTTGTTGTGTTGGATGTATGTGATCGGGTGTTGCGTGGGTTGTGTGCACGGGGTTATGTATGTCCGTGTGTGGCCGTGAGGATGGTGTTTGGGTTGTTTACGGGTTAGGTGATTTTGTGTTGGGTGTTGTTGTCATTACATGCACTATTAATGTGTGTGTATATATATACATATATATATACATATATATAGATATATATATATACGTATATATATATATATATACATATCTATACATATATACACACACACACATATATATATATATACACACATATATATATATACATATACACACACACACACACATATATATATATAGGGTTCGGATCATTACAGAACCTAAATAAATCTATAAAACATAAAGAACCATTTATAGCCATTGATCAATAAATGTTTTAATTTTAAAAATTTTTTATACGCAAGGGTATTTGAGTAAATACATATATTTTTTTCAAAATCTAATCCCATTTTTCACTCCTTTAAGTTAGGAAACCTCTCTAAAATTCTATTCCTTTAATTTATTAAAAATATTTAACCAAATTAGTCTTCTAAATTAGCAGAGTTTACCTTCATTCGCCAGATTCATCATATTTATCATCCTATGATTTCAAGAGTTCATCAAAAGCGACGTATTCAAAATCGTATGTATAGAAAACACTGATTTCAATATGTATTAAATGTTTTTGTTATGTTTTTTACCTCGTGTTAATACCGCATCATCAAATATCATGTTCGAAGAATCAAGTCTGTTTATCAATAAACATCATTTCATAGTCGAATTCCAATACTTTCATACAATTGTTCAGTGATATTTATCTGTATTGGTTTTTTATAATAATCAAATATCATTGTTAACATTTATGTGTATGTAAACTTGTTTGTACCATGTTCATGTGGATAGGTTTTGGGTAGTTTATTAGTTCATATATATGTTTTTGTTATCAATTTTTTCAAATTCGACGTTTCTTGCAGGTGTACATTTCTTGTTCATTTGAAATTATTGATATCAACATGCATAACAATGTCAACGATGGATCATCATGTAACATTAATCAAGATTCATGCGATTCGAAAGAACACTTGGATGTTTTTAATTACGATCAAAACGAAGGTAGAATATTTTTTATTTGTTTGTTTGAATCCATTTTTATAACATGTTTTACATTTATGTAAATCTATTAACATAATATTTGTATAATTTCTTTTGTATTTTTTAGTTATTAAAGATAATGGCCAAGAGGAATCCATTTGCAGTAACTTCTTCCATTAACCAAATGGCACTAAATACTGGATCCCTAACTCTCCTGAAACTTTGAATCCAATTGTCGGTACCAAAATTCCCAAATGAGATATTGTTTATTTAATGTATCAGTTATATGTAGAGAATTCAGGTTTTGATACAAGATTATCGACTACTAAGAAGAAACATGGAATTATTACGCATAAATTTATTCTATGTAGAAGATGCAATAATCTAATACATATTACCACACTCTGAATGCATGTCCATTGATTTAATGACAGGTATAGATTCCAAACTTATAAAAAAATATAAAAGATGCAATTAACATCCATGTAAACCAATAATCATTTAAGGACACCTTAACAAAGCAATTTTATGTAGTATGTTTATTCCTTTTAACTAAATATAACCCAATTATATTTCCTGAATGTTTTAGAAGTATAATCAATTTAAATTCATGTTCATCATGGTATATCAAAATAAAGTAATACTTTTAACAAGAACCTTTTTATTTAAAAATAGGTTTGGAAATGCTAATATTTGACAACTAATACAGTCATAGCATTCCATTCATATATACAATCTAATACATGTTAGCACAGGCAAAATTCACATCCATTGATTTAAAGAGAGGTATAGATACCAATCTTATAAAAAATATAGATGCAATTAACATCCATGTAATCCAATAATCATTTTAAAGACACCTTAACGAACCAATTTTATGTACATTCATTTTTTCACTAAATATAAACCAATTATATATTCTTGAAAGTTTAGAAAGTCTAATCAATGTAATTTCATGTTCATCATGATTTATCAAAATAAAACAATACTTTTAACAATAACTATATTATTTTAGTTTTGTAAGGCTTGGGAAATGCTAATGTTTGACAACTGATACAGTCATAAACATTGAGTTTATATACTTACTTTTTCACCAGCTTTGATTATCCAAGTAACATAACATCTTTAAATATAATCACATTTACTTCATCCAAATTTCAAAAGTACATCCATTAATCAGGTTCCAAAATATATTTCCACATGTTTAAGATAAAGAATCATTAGAATAAACCCTAAAGACATAGTCATAACATTCCACAAAACAAAAAATAGTCCATTAAAGCAACATCCCATTCTCCATCAAACACCATTGTCATCCGAATTCAGTCATCAAGTCTAGGTTTCCTCCCTCTTGTGTATGTTCACATCAGATGTAAGTATTTTGTATGTGTACTTGCTCCTTAAATTCTTCAACTACACATCCTGCCCTGGCCCTTCTTTATTGAAGCCACAATTCCATCTCTTTACTTTGCTTCCCATGTATGACTCCATATGCCTCATAACAAACACCCCACAATCAATGGAATTATTTTTTGTCACCCAACTTAACACCCTTTTCACTGGGTTACAAGACTTTAGACCTTCAGCTTTTTTATGTTCAATGTACTTCAAATATCTAGTAAATATGTCTTTCTACAAGAAAAAAATTACATTAATTGAATTATTTTTACATTTTAGATTTAATAAATTTGATTTTAGAATAAGGTTAATCCATGTGTATATTACACATTACATACCATTTGCATAACATATGTTCATCAGTATACTAAAGAATGTAATTTACTCTGTTTAAACCATTTAACCTAATGATGGTATACATTTACGTTAATCACTAGCCAATTATTGGTCTTTTCACTTATGTATACCACTTTCAGCTCAATGTCCTTCTTATGGAAATCATTTGAATCTGTCACACCAACAAAGCTTCTTGTATGATGCATTATGTCCAGGACTTCAATGTACGAGTCCTTCAGATCAAAGCAAATTAAGTAGTAGTGGTTCGACTCTAATATTTGAAACATCACAATATCAACCTTTTTCATGTATAATTTATTATCATCTCCATCTACCAAACTTCTTAAGTTGTCTCTAAATGCATCCAAACGGGCAACATTATCCACTTTATGATCTTCTAACATTCCATTGGGCTGCGGACCACCATTACAAATGTTGTCACCTTCAAATTATTAACCAATGTAATTGCCATATTAAAAAAACTATATTAAAACTTACTATGACACCCGTACTTATGAACAACCTATTAGGCGATTCTACACTTTTGTTCCTTTCTTAACAGAACAATCTATAACATTACTCAATACAGTCTCCTCAAGCATCAGTGACCTTAGCAAAAATCATTTTGATACAAAACCATTGCGTGTTTCAAATACATCATCACTTTTCTCAAATATACATACAAACTTAATATTAGAAACTAAAATATAACACACTATATAAATGTTATATAACCAATGTCTCACCAACCTGAATTCATTCATAACTTCCTTAAATTCTCTTGTTGTTATATATGACATCCGGTAAATTTCCGTTATCAAACTCTGTTAGTTCCGTTAAGTCTTGCATACACGTGTCGTAAGCATACACTAGTTGTCGTTTAACGTTGGTGACCTAATAATAATTAATAATGTTAAATTAATAATAATCTAATTGAAAATGTGACTATGGTATTATGTTTATGTGTTTGCATGTTTTAAATGTTAATTAGGAAATTAATCGCGTAACGTGGAAACGTGCCTATTTATTTGTATGTCTTGTGTAAAGATAAAATATGTAATGATCATCATTAGTTTATATCTTTATATAATTAAGTTAAAAACACATTACAAAGAGTTTAAAGTCTAGTTTTTTATAAAATACCAAAACACAAGGGTTTAAAGGGTAAATATGGAAATTAGATTAAACAAAACACAAAAACCCTAGCCCACATCCCCATTCGGCCGCAACTTTCATTCCAAACTCCTCCCCACTTCGAATTCGACTTAGAACAAACAAGAAATCATGAAATTGGATCGATTTGAAGGGTTACTTTACATTGGAATCATCAATTACAAGCCAATACACGTTTAAAGGTTAGATTTACAAGTTTTTATGGATTTCTTGTTAGGGCCGAACCCTAATTCGTTTTTGTATGAGCATAGGGTCAAAAATGATGTTGTTTGGTGATGTTAGTATGTTAGTTGGATTGAATACATGTTGTTTAACGTTGATTATGCATGAATTGTATGTTTTTAATGAATTGATCATGAACTTTGATTTTAGGCAAACCCTAATTCGAAATTAATGAGATTATTGATGATTGATGATTGTTTGATGAATGTATGATGATTAGTAGGTTTTATGAATGCTAGGATATATTGATCTTGCAAAGAATTGATGAATTGAAGTAGGTGTTCAAAGGTTACTAATAATAGTAACTTTATTTTCATGACATGATGATGTGATGATGGATTGATGTTGTTGATGTGTTTAGGATGATGTTTGGGTGCTAGATTGTTGATATGAATGCTAGAGACCTTGGAATAGATGTTGTTGTTCATATCTTGACAAAAGTGGAAACTTTTGTTTATGATGATTAGTGGATTATGATTATTAGGTATTGTTGATCATGTCTAGATGTTGTTATGAGCTTGAGATGGTATAATTGTGATGAATTCATGAATACATGGAGTGTTTGATAGATGTTGGAATGTACTTTCCCAAAAGGGAAACTTTATTTGCACAAAGTTTGAAAGATGATAGTTTAAACATGTTTGGGATATTAGGAACATGTTAGTATGTTCATTGATGAATTCTAATATGGTAGAACACGTTAATTTAGTTGTATGGGATGTTTGGATAATCATGGGTGATTTTTGGACTTTTATGATCATGTATGATATTGATGTAGGTTGGTAGTTAAGACATCATGTTTGGGAATGGAAATTAATTGTTGTGGTGTATGTTGAATACAATGAACATGGTTAATGAATATGATTATGATCATCATACACGCGTGCGAATCTGAGGCCCCTACTTAGTAGGATTGGCAGGGTTTAGGATATGAAGTCGTGAGTGGCTTCACATGGCATGTGGTGCGTGATTTGATCGTTTTGTGGCGTGTTAGTTATGTTATAACTAGTGGACATGTTAATGTTCTAGATTCGCATGACTTGTATGATACTTGGTTGTATGATGATCTAAGTGATACACCTGGATAATGTAGCATACATATGATCCATTTGAATGTTAAACATGTATGATATATGTGTATGATTGCTTAAATGGTTTACAACACATAAAGTCACCAACGGGTCAAACGGGTCAACTTGGTCACACGTGTCTGTTTTCTGAAACTTTGAGTCCTTGGTTGTAGTGTACTTAAGGTTTCACATGTTCTCTGTTTGCACGTACTCATATACTTATATGATCTAGGTAACCTC
>BJCM01070501.1:0-12926 GCA_018326385.1 Flaveria bidentis
CAAACCGGTGAAACCTTGCGCTTTGACCCACCACGAAGCGCGTGTAACATTTGCTAACCTTTGAACACTCTTTTGTTTGATGCTTAAAGAACAGTAGTAACCATTCCTATGTTGCTCGTATTTTGATGTTAATAACACTCAGATGATGTAATTAGCAACACGTCATAGCATGATCGTGTTTGATGCAGTCGGAAACATAAAGATAGTTAATTGAACATGTTGATTCACGAGAATACCAAGAACAATTCTTCTAACTATCGTTGATTCACAAAGAATACCGATAATCAGGGTTTACACTAACACACACTATGATAATGAGAAAAACAAATTTTTATCATAAACTTCAATAATATTTCATCCATCTCCATTTTTTTTCGTTGCAGAAAAAAGATCCTTACAACCATATAAAGAAACAAAACCAAAGTCGAATGGGCCACAAAACATAAACGGGCCAAAAACTGGGCCAACGTACAGTCCAACAAAATGTTAAAATAAGACAAAAATTGAAATAAATAATAAAATAAGTCGTTTTTAGGGTGAAACGATGACCCAAACCGCCTATGGCTGTTTGTGAAAACGTGCTCCTTGGTCCAACGATTGTTTTGACTGGTCCTGGGACCAAAACGGAGACTTTTAGCCTAAGTTATGGCCATTTCAGTGAAACTCTTTTGATAAATGATTTCGGGCCTCCAAAAAAGCTAAAGCTTGCTCATCCACACTTGGGTCCACATCAGTGTTCGTGTTGATCTAAGTTAAAGGGTTAAACTAATAAAACTTTTGCTTGATTTCCCTAAACCACAAGGATGTTGGCCGTCTCGTAATAGTTTAAACTACATAGTGAGAGTTGTAGCATCCCTACTTCATATCTTCATACGGGTAGTCCACCATTTACCACCTTGTAGTGTACAATATTAATCGACTCACTAACATACAACGACCCCGCAGCAAAGCGCGGGCTCAAACACTAGTTTATAATAATTATAGTACTAATATTTTTAGGGGTATATTGTGAGTTTAATAATTTTAATAGTTATATATATCTTTTATAGTAAAAATGAAATTAGGGTAAAATGATAATTTTACATATGGATTATATCACCCATATAAAAAGCTATGCTTAAATTTCAAAAAATTAACAATTTTATTTCATTTATATCTTTACAATAAAATATAACATATGATGCTTATAACGGAAATGCTAAAGCATACACACGCGACCAAACAAAACCACCATTTATTTTCAATGTCGTTCATTCATTACAACTTAGCACTAATCCATTTTTCTCTTTTTATTGTTGATTGTTAACAACTCAATAACAATTAAAATAGTAATTTGTGTTGACGATTTCTACATTAATTTTTTATGGTTTATGCAAATCATCACCGAAAGCTACTTCCGATAATCATAAAACTCTAAACTACATTTATAAAACGAAACTCCCTAAAAGCTGTCTTCAATAATTATATTTTGATTTTTTAATTTACGTCATAACGCACCGAATCGATACTGACTAAAATCGAATTCCCAAAAAATCACGTAACAGCTGTAACACTGCAACACAGGCATTTCAATTAGTAATTAAATATATATTATAAATCATTTTGTTCTAATAATTTATTGTAACATACTAACTATATTATTTCTATTATATTTATCTTATATATAATTTAATAATTCTTAATTTTTAATATTTTAATTAAAATTTTCTTGGATATTCATTATTATTTGTTTTACCTATGGCTAATGGTATGTAACAAACAAAACATCGATAAATACTAATAGTTTTAACATATTTAATTTATTTCACTCATGTCATACATGAGTTTCTAACCTAGTATGAATATATATTAGAGAACGACAAACTCTTTCGAAAGCAATGGTGGCTAGGAATTCACCAATTCTCAAATTCAATTTCGATTTCTTCGAGGGATAAGGTTCCCGTCTTCTCCGATTTCAAATCACTGATTGCTTGTCTTTCTTCTTGATCTCTCTCAAATAAGTAAATAATCACTTGTTTCAACTTGTTTTTCCGGATTGAAGTGACACATGCTACCTCATCTTTTAATTGGGGAAATTTTTTAGTCCGGGTGGCATTGTAGTTTTTTCCATTTTTATTGTTGGTATAAGTGATAAGGATAGATCCATTAACAAAATCCGATGCGTGACACATCGATTGGGGTTCTAGTCATAAGATAATGGGTGGGAGTCTTGGGATAGTCATATGTTATGGATCTTCAAGCAATGCCCTGAAATAGTTTTAGAATAATTAGCTTGACGTAGGTTTGATGTTATAAACCTATGTTTGAATGTGTTGGAAGTTATCTATAGAATAAACACTCGTTGGATTAACCCTACTATTCTTTGATATATACAACTTCATGTTAGTGTAAACATGTGCCATATAAATTGAAATAATAAGATATCTCTCTGGTTCGGTTGTGGACAATAAAATTAAAAAAAAAACTTTCTATGGATAGTCATAGAACATAAAGACAATTTTTGCAAGAGGGACGTTGGCGAGAGTCCAAGGGTGCATCACCATATAGGCTTGACAAGAACGGAATTTTCATCTTGGTTTTGCAAGGCGATTTGAAAACAACTTTAGTAAGCTAATTACTTGAAGAACTAGAAATCTCATGGGTTTAACCTTAATCGCCATTTATATATATGATTAGCGTGAAAGTATACATATTTTTATAAAAAAATTCTACACACAAATTTAATTAAAAAGAGTTTTTACCTAAAATACTAAATCACACATGCAATAGATAAGTGTACCTATCGAATAGTAATATAATTAAAACCGATTAAAACAATATATGATTTGCTTATAACTAAAACAATAAATAAAATAACAACTAAACTAACATATAAAATAACAATTAAACTAACAAATACATGGTTAACAAATACATGTCAAGATTACAAACACTTTGTCTTTCCGAACATAAGCACAAAGATGCACATTTAAGAGTTCTTCAAACATAATAAACACTTCCTTCATTATTTCTAGTTCAAAGGTCATAAACTAGCATAAACATGCACTAATCTATGAATAAATACACAAACTATGAGTTTTCCAACATAATATAGATAAACTTTCGCAAGTCTTGAATATGTAATCAAACTCTCAAATACACAAGAGCATTAAAGAATAATCATGAAATTGGCATAACATTAACATAGTATCACCAATAACCCATATTATCACCAAATGTTAACTAAAATTCATCTAAATCAAAGTGACGTAAAGAGTTTAGCTTATCATGAGCTCAAGAACAAAATACAAGCTTGGAAAGATTACAAATTTGATGGTAAAACTAGTTAAATCAAACCAAGAATCCAACCTAGATGATGTAGATGATGGATGGTGATATTCTTGATGTTGTTATCCTCTTTGAATGCTTGCAAATGGATAGAAGTCACTAATTTTCAAAGGTGAAAATAGTGAGTTTTCTCCCTTGGATTCTACACTTCTCTAAAGAGTTCTAGTGTGTGTATATTGAAAAAAAGGAGAAGCACGGTTGTGTTTGGGGAAGGCACGGTCTTGTCTCTATGCTAGGAACAACCGTGTTTACTTTGAAACGGACGTTTTTCATTTTTCACTCGATCCTTACTTCCCAAAGCAAAGGTTTTTTTAGGTTTACTTTGGAAAGGCACTAAATAGTCTCGGTCAAAGGGAACTGTGCGCGATTCTCTCGTGAATCGCCTTCAGCAAGGTATGGCATTCAGGGTTTTAACCCGCGGATCAATCCTTAGCTGGCCCCAGGACTGAAATTACATCATACCTTTATTCTTTGGGATTCCCCAGGTTATCTCTTGGCTTCACTCCCCCTCATCTCCGGACCTTTTTCTCATGATCGTGTTTGAAGGTGTTGACTGGTCCGCTTCTTCCATTGGCCCTCTGTTCTTCGATGCATCGTTGACGTCTGTTCACTAGGGTTGGATCTTCGAGATAACACAAAAATGTTCAAGGGAGCACACCCTTGATCATCTACTGGAATTCTTCACATTTCATCATAAACCTTCAAAACATTCCAAACATCTATATCACATAGGTCAAGCAAACCATATAAATTCACTTGCTCCTATCCATTCTTATAGGTTTAAATGTATTGTTTTGTTTGTGTAAGTGTTTGAGTGCCCATGTATAAACACACATGTAAAATGGAGACTTCTTTGATGCACTAGAAGGGCACTTTAGATATCAACATTATAATTAAAATTACTACCAAAATTTTCAACCCAAGGTAGCCAATCAAAGGTTTAAAGCAACCTAGTCAAATATATTAAAAGCATTTATAAATAAGTAGTAAATCAAACTATCATATATTTAAAGCAAGTTAATCAAAAAACAATTAAGCAACCTATGAACTTAATCAACTTTCTTTGAACAAAAACTACAATATCAGTTAATCAAAAGCTCAAAGCAAATAAGCAGTTAGCAAACTAATCAAATTTATCAAAACATAGGCTAAACAAAATAAAAATTCCCAAAAACAAAAGTCGATCAAAGAGACCAAATACTAACCTTTGTAGGTTGTTTGCAAGACTGCTATCAAGGCCCCTTCTCTAGTTTGTGGGTCAATCAAAGAGGCCAAGATTTCCAAGAAAAAAGGTCAATGAAATATGTCAAGTCTCTAAGAACAGGGTTTGTTTTATTTGTGAAATTATGGGTTGATCAAAGAGGCCAAGAACAATGTTGTGGGTTTAGAAATCAGAAATTACAAGCCTTGTTTGTGGTCTTGTTACTTATTACTTGGTGCCTTGGTGTCATCTTACATGTGTAGGTCATTGAATCATCGAAACTGTGTGGAGTCATTGGAGATTCTTGGGAAACCGACGAGATCATCAGAATTGTAAGAAACTCTACAATAGCCCACTTCATCATCATTTGTCATCTCTAATGTATTGTCCCATTGCTTAATATAAATATTTTTTAAAATAAAAAGTGAACCTTTAAATTTAAAGGGCCCCAAGGTCAATGCATTACTCATCACTCTTTAGGGCCGACCCTGATGTTAAATGTGATTTTCTATTAAACATTCGAACCCGTAGTATATTGTTATGACGTTTAATAAAATAAACCTATCCTCAAATGATAACAATTAAAGCGTAGTGTGTCACGGGGTCTTGACTTTGGGGAAATCAATTATCGGTGGAAATGTAGGACAAAACCAAACGTTGTAGGCTAGTATATTGTATCAATGCGTTTAAATGCATTATGGTATCCTTTTCAAGCGGAGATAATTCAAGTCCTGTTATTAAAAAAGATAATGTAGTGTAGAATTAGTTTTAATGAGTGTATGAGTTTACCGTTCAATAGAAATATAGAATACAATGGAAATAATTTAAATGGAAAATATTTTTTAAATTCTATTTTGAGGAATATTAAAGATGTACAAATGGAGAGGATACTAAAAGTGGTAATAAAAAACGGTTTGAAAAAAAGTGGTTAATATTATCGACTTAAATATGATATAAACGATTTAAAATTAAAAGTATAAGTAACGTGTCCTTATTCTCATGGCAACTTATTGGCCACATAAAATATATAAAGACGTTGCCAATTTTAATGCATCAATGTTATATTTAAATGATTTAGAGACTTGCAAACCAAAAGCTATGCAAATGCACATGTTTCATTAAAACTCAATACACATATCATTGTTTAAAAAACATAAGCTAAAATACATTAATATCATTGTTGAGAAATATTACGCATCCACGTTCTAGGTTCTATGCACACAAAATGCATGATTTTTTATATCAATATAATGTTTGCATAAATAAGTAGTAACATTATTCGTAATATATAAAATACATATGAGGTACTGAGTTAATACTATGATAACCGGACTGATTTCAAGAAAAACAATATCAGTAGTTTACATCGATCGGCCACACAACAGAGAAGATATACATCAGTGTGTTCCCATAAGCTTTTGTTTGAGTTTTCTTTGGTTTTCTAGTTCAGTCAAAAGTGATCATACACCAACAAATATAGATTAATACTTTTTATTTTATTATAAATATCTTTTATGGTAATTATTATTGTTATTTAAAATAGAGGAGCATAATATACTGTGTCAAAATTGAATGAAGATCGTACATGATGCAAATGTTGCAAATTTAATACAGCTTTTTGGCCCAACATCATGAATGTGCCCTCAACATTAAAGGTTGAAGAGTTATTGTGAACGGTCTAATGAATTGGCAAATTTCATCCACAATTTCAACCTTTATTTATGTAGATAGAAAAATAATATTCACAATAATATTTATTACAATATTCATGTGAGCCAAAAGCATCTTATGAATTGTCAATTTGTCATTGTGTTTTTAATAACAAAACAGTTGGAAGAACAACAGATAAGTTAAGCCGGTGGATGATTTAAACTAGACAACGATATCTTGTCGATTTTCTAGCATTAGGCTTGTGGGACAAATGAGTTTTATTGGTTCACTTACGAGTTGATGGACCGAACCAATTGAACCAACTTGCTTTGGACAAACTTGATAAAATCAGTGAAAACCGGGTAAAGCCATGAATGCATGTATCCTTTTTCTGGCAAACAGATATTTGAGACTAGACCGATTGGTTAAATTAGTAAATGCCAAAATTGTTGGTTTGATAGTCACTCCCTGCTTCAAAGCATTGCTTAATAGTAACTAAAGAAAATTAGAATCTAAATTATATTTCTGTATGTATTCGGCTGAGAAATAAATTGAAACCATAATTAATGCCATGTGTTACTTCAAGCAAAAGATTTCGGCATTCCTTTTTATATTGAGAAGGAACTCAACAATTTTTTTTTTGAATTTAAACGACTCAATTTATGTGTTTCAAAGCTTTCTAATTATGATTAGTTGCATTGTTTATCGTGAATGAACTAGGATTGTTCACGAGCCGAACTGAGCCGAGTCAAGGCAAGCTCGAACTCGACTTGAATTTAAACCGAGCCAGCTCGGCTCGGTTCGGTTTTAAAACCGAGCTGGAAATTTAGGCTCGAGCTCGACTCGGTTTTTAACCGAGCTAGCTCAGCTCGGTTCGTTTTGGTTTGGTTTAAATTTTATAGACATAATTAAAAAATCAAATGCAAAATAAATTTAAAATACTACATAACTCATTATCAGTTTATATCAAATTCACAACATATGAATTAATTAAAAAAAACTAAGTTGAACTTCAATAATATACAAATAATTTTATCATTATCTAAATCAAATAAATAAAACCCGTAACGTTACATACAACCATTAGTATGCTTTTAATTAATAAATTAAAAGTATATTTGAATAATTTATTCTAATATATAGAAATATAGAATCGTCACATGAAATGATCCAAAACAAACATTATAGTTTAATATTTTGCGAAAAAAATTGTTAAAAAATATATTATATTCTAAACAAATAAGTAAATACAATAATATATGTTATTTACATATAAAATATGTATATTACAAGTAAAATAATCCGAGTCATACCGAGCCGAGCTAACAATCGAGCTAAACCGAGCCGGCTCAGCTCGTTACGAACCGAGCCGAGTTCAGCTCGTTTTCATACCGAGTCTACTCGGCTCGGTTCAGTTTAAAACCGAGCCAATTCGAGCGAGCTACGAGCCGCGAGCTATTTGAACGTGAACTGCTTTCAATTATAATTGCATGTACGAAGTACAAGGTCAAACTGAAGCTAAATACAACAAAAGTTGGTAGAAAATGCGTGAGAAACGAGATGAAAAAGTTATCGGGCATCGGGCAACACCAAACGATCAAAAGTCAAATTGGGTGTTGGTCAACGCTCGGATTGAGGAATGTTGGTTTTGACTTTTGAGGTTGATAAAGGGAATAACACTGGGTTTTTAGCTCCATGTTCAGATAACACACAAGTCATAACGATTGAGATTACAATTTGCTTAATTATGTCATTTTAGCTTTTTGTTTGATGGTTGCAATTGATATCTTGAATTCGGTATGTCTATGTAACAAATTGAATGTTTCAATTGTTATCGAGTTAACAAATGATAGCATTACTTAATAAATTGATATTATGTTTAAACATATAGATAGCTGTAAGTATAAACATGTAAATGTGAGTAACTCTTTATGTGAATTGTGTTTGGTCCATGTTAAATCAACAAATACTATGTTATACACCAATTGTTGCACCTAGTACACCAATAGTTTGCTTAGTTAAGGAATAAACATTTGACGTGCAAGTATATGGATTAACTTGACAATGGTTATCAAAATGGCATCATTGTTGGAAAGTTAGTGCACTTAATTACAATCATATTGCTTGTTTGATTTTATTTGTTAATGTTTTGCTTTAAACTTTAACAGCCAAATTGTTTAGATACTTTTATTTCTTCATCTTTACCGCAGGTATTCTATTGCATTTGTAGAGATTATTTCCTTACAAGCATAGTAGAATCTCGAGTATTTGGTATGACTACGATGGAGTTACCATTTATGTACATGTGATCGGAGCCTAGCATACTCAAACTCACTTCCACCCATTCATGTGCATATTATGGGAATCCATTTTATGTGTTTGCTTGATCATTGCCTAGAGTAGTAATGTATATAACATTTGAAAAGTATGAGGACGGGGTAGGTGCTAGACAAAAACATACGATGGTCATTTACGAAAAGATATCATCATCTTATTCATACTATGAACCACCTTCACTCTACTATCAAGAATTAATACGTTATTGTATTTTACCCGGATAGGTTTCATATAAAAGTTATATAAAAACCTCGAGAAAAGTAGTATGTCAAAATCATGTATTTGAAATTTTGTAACAACAACTTAAGTTGTAGCTTATGATCAAGGCTTACCATTTGACCAAGTTAGTATTGCGGGCTAGTAATGCAATATACCTTAAGTCTATTGAATATTAATATTTCTTCTAATTCGGATAATTGGGGGCCCATTAAATAAAAGTGTTTATTTGGGCTTACGGCATCACAATTAGTTATATTGTGTTGTCTAGTCCATAGCCCAAACATACGAAGCTAAGGTTCCAGTATAAAACTGAAAGATAACAAAATATTGTTTAAATTAGTAAAATAAATGAATAAATTAATAAGTATTTAATTATAAATTTTGAATAAGGAGAAAATAAAAAAATTATTTATAACTATTTATCTATATGACTATATAAATCATTTGAGAATAATAGAATTGTAAATTAGCTCGAACATAAGATGTTGAAACAAAATATTAAGCAACAAAATTTTAAGCATATGATACAAATGCTTTATGTATTAGTTCTTAATTTGCATATGTGAAATAAAATTCTCTTAGTTAATGTGTTATTTAACACAACTAAAATTATTTATTTAATTACATTAGGATTATCATGTTAAATATTTAAGTATATAATTATTAAATATTTACGCAACAAATGCAAAAGCAGCAACAACAAACATCACACCAAATATAGTCGTTGTTACCCACGCATTGCACGGGCCAATCCATTATATATAATAACCGGGTTACAATCTTGTATAATACATAAGTTGAATAAATCTATTGTTATACAATTAACAATAAAAAATGTTATCTATTAAACATCGTGTATTATACGGATTAAATAAACTTGTTTAGTACACATATTTGAATATTTGAAGTTAAAATGTTTGAATTTTTTTATAAATAAGTCATAAAAATAATTATTATAACTATTCTTTCTTTGTTTCATTCAAAGTGTAAAATGTCTATATAACATTTTAAGCATAAAGTACAGGTGATTTATGCAATAGTTTTACTTTTGTTTTCATTTAATTAACTTCTTTTAATTACTGTATTATTTAATACATATTATTAAAATATTATTTAATAATGTGATATTATTTAATTCACTTTATTAAGTTTTATTTTATTTATAATAATATAAATTGACATTTAAATTTATATTTAGTAATCATATTTTTATAACTAAATACTAAATTAAGTATTATTTTATTTAAATACTTATATCTATACTACTATATAATACATCTGTTTGTACAGATGTGTAATTTTAACAAGATACAAGTTTTAAACACTTTTGTAATATACATAATTGTTGTCTTTCATTCAATTTTTTCCATAATTATATTTTGATTTTTTAATTTACGTCATTACGCACTGAGCAGATACTGACTAAAATCGAATTCTCAAAAAAAATCATGTAATAGATGTACCGCTACAACGTGTGAGCATTTCCACCGGTGAATATTTATTAATGAATAGTTATTATAGCATTCATAATTGAATTTATAAAAAATACATATATTTTTTAAGATTCTTATGATTTAACAGGAGTAAGAGGCGGAAAAACCAATTATTAGATGATCTAAATAGTGATAAGTGTTCGGAATAATTTTTGTTTACTAGAATAGAGAATAGAAAAGATGAGGAATAGTGAAGTCATAAGTTTATCAATATTACCAGTTTATCAATATTACCATAATAAGTTTTTTTTCTCTAAGATCATGATCTACTTTGTTTCTTCTATACTTTTACACTTAAACATTTTGGGATTTTTGAAACTAATCTTTTCCTTTTTTTTCTAAATTAACTACCTACTCGTTTTATAATTTTTTGAGTATTACACTTAAACTCTCGAGGTATGTTAAATTTATACTTGATATCCTGAACTTTAGTAAAGTTTTTTTCTTTTTCTTTTAATCAATTTATAATAGAATTCATTAACTTTAATAGAGTTAACATTTACGTATTCATATTCTCATTTGCTTAGAAGTTCCATTATTATAGTACTTTTTTGCTATTATACTTATTTTAGATTGGGTGGTAAATACTAACGTATAAGCCATCAAAATTAAGTCTTTTAAAATTTACAGCTTCATCACATAGCGTGGGTTACGCCCACTAGTCATATCAAAATATAAGATAGTTATATCTTTTCTCTCAATAATTATTAAAAAGTGATTTTAAATTATTTAACATGTGTGTATTCTTATTTCTAATTACTTAAAATGCATGTATGCATGCACACAAACATGCATGTGTAGGATGTATGCAATGTTCTCACCACCATAATGGACTGGCCGGTTGGACCTGTCCAACTAGCGATCCGGTTATAGTTATTTAAGCCGTTGACCTACGACCAAATCGGATTGAACATCAATAGCAATAGATTTACTCTCGTACCCTCAAAAACTACTTCTCAACTTTGATGACATCTAAGATCTTTGCCAGCAGCCTTCAATATCTACAAGCTATGCCATTACAAACGTTGATAGTAACCCAGATTGACAACAACTACGAACAACAGCAACTTTGATCAACTATGGATGAACCGATACAACATCGACTATGAATAAATCTGAGAGTGGCGTCAAAACAAAAAACAAGAGATGTTTGACAAGGGTTTAGAGAGAATTGAGAGTAGAGATAGAGAAAGGAAGTTGTTGTGATAATATAAATCAAAAAGTTGAAAACGTTGTTTAGATACTACTATACTCGGTTGCACAAATGTTTTAATCGTATCCTTTGAGAACTTTATTTTACTATAAGTCATTTAACCAAATAAATTTTACTTATATAGTCTATGAAGTTATATTTTAATAAGTTAAGTCCTTTATAAACATTTGAATCATTTCTATATAACTCTTTATAAATATTATATTAATTATGACGTCAACCGGCTTTAAAACCCTATCAACCGATCCAACTGATCTAACCAGTGAACCTTTCGGTTGTCTAGTTCACTCTCCGGTCCGTTTTCAAATGTTGGATGTATGATAAAATGGCATGTAAAGAAATCTCTTGTTTAGATGTAGCCATCATGATCCATGATAGGTTCAAATGGATCGATCTTTGTTAATGATGTAATGCAATTGACAATTATATGAACAAAGTAATCAAACAATGTAAAGATAACAAAAATTCACAGAAGTTTCATCGATAGATGCAAAGGATTACAATGTACAATATGAGAGTTTTAAGTATTCTCTGATCGTCTACCTGCACAAAATATATATAATTCTATTTATACTAATCAAATAAACAAATGAACATATATTTACAAATAAGTCCTTATACTATGACAAAAATAAAAACTAAAGACTAAATGCTAATCTTCAAGGGCTCCACTAATCCATTGTTCAAGAATTGGGTTGATTTGAATAACAAGTTGCATATAATATATAGGTAAATCAACTCAAGTGTACAAAGAGTCCGTATAGTTATATAATTTACTAGCTTTAATTAACCCGTGTACTACACGAGTTGAATAAAAGAAATACCGAATAGAATGAAAGTTTATTAATTAAAATATGATATTTTAAGATAAGATATGAGTAAAAATTTTCTTATAACAAATAAAATAAAATTTTATTTCAGAAACAAATGTTTTAAAAAATATCATACTTAAAAACTTTATTCTTATAACTCTCATTTTTAGTTAATTACTTTTTGTTTATAAAAATTTTACTATTTCAAAACACCAATTATAAAATATTTTGTATTTTTAAAAAAGTTTTCTAGTTGTATGAAAATTTATTTTCTTAGAAATAACATTATTAAAAAGATCTCTTACTTAATTTATTAAAAACTATTTTAATTTAAAAAGTTAAATAATATTATTAATTATGATTATTAAACAGGAAATAAAGCTATGCCTGAATCTATTACAAAAAGATAAAGATAAACAAAAAGCAGGGTTAGGTTTCATTCATGAACCTATGCCTGAATCTATTACAAACACACTACCAGAGAACTTCAATACTCATGATCATTCTCCTGAAAATAAAGCTAAACTTAAAGCCTTTCTGATCAAAAACAAGAATGCAGAAGAAGAAAAAGAAAATGTTCAAGTGTTTGTGATCAAGAAAAGATAAAAAATGATCATCCAATCAAGATAAAATCATATGAACCAAAACAACCAAAACAAAATACTTCTGATCAA